>VXAA01003588.1:689924-716503 GCA_013399115.1 Anseranas semipalmata | reverse complement strand
CTGGGGGCAGCGGCCGAGGGCGGGGAGCGCCGCCGGTGGCTGAGCCCCCCCGGCAGGCAGGGGCTGTGGGAGCGGGGGGACGGCCGCGACGGGGGGCGAAAGGGGGCCGGCAAAGTTTTGTCACGCCGGGGCAGAGCCGGGCGCAGGGCGAGGCAGCCAGCCACCCGCGCCGGGAGCGGGACCGGGAGCGGGAGCGGGAGCGGGAGCGCTCCGGGGGCGGGGGGCTTTAAAGCCGCAGCCCCGCGGCGGGGGCACCAAAGCACGCTTGGGCAATTTAGAAATTGCCAGATAAGGGCCGCGGTCGTTTATCTGCCGAATGCTCCGGTAGGATGGCCTGCGCTGGGAGCGCGGCGTGTGTGCGTGTACGGGCACAACGGGGCTGGGGTTTTTCTTTTTCTCCTGTAAGCGCATCCAGTCATTGATGTTGACAGCGTGTTACAGCTCTATAAAAACAGCGTAATTGTGTGATGGCTTATCAGTGCCGTCACTGCCCGTGGCGGTGGCAGTGGGTGTTCTCCGATTCACGTCTCGGAGAAGTAGCGGCATGGAGACGCTCATTACACAACACATAATTATTTGCCTATTCTTCTTAATTCCTCAGTTCTTCCCTAATCAAGTAACTATATCACTACATCCTTTCATGCTGTAACGCATTTCTGGATACAGCTTGCATGAAATAGTCAATACATAATTTATATGTATGGCATTTTCAATCTGATTTCCATTTTAAAACTCGCACCGAAAGTTGAGAACAGATAACGGGTGCAAACTAAACGCTGTGTATCCTGCTCCAGACTCGGGCTCTGGGATGCGCCTGGAGTCGGGCACAGTCTGGAAGCTGCCCCGTGCACAACAGCATCTCATTTGCTCCTCTTTTTTCATCCCTGTCTCTTCTGAAGACCTACAGGAAAACCCTCGCTGATTTGTTGTTAGAGCATCTTCTTGGGGTATCGTATTCATTTCCACGTGAATAGTAAATAACTGTCAAGCTCACCCGTTTCCCTAATACGCAGAGTGATATCTTTCAATTTAGCAAATTACATTTTAAATAATGACGTACAGCAGGCAGGGCGCTCGGAGCAGGACGCAGCGCAGGTCGGTGCTGCTGTGACGGGGCAGTGCTGGCTTGCTCAGTGCTGCTGCAGAGCAGGTGGTTTGGTGTCCCAGGCCTCGGGGGTGAGCCACCACGCCGAGCAGTCCCCAAGAAGTCAGCTCTGCCTTTCTTCCTCCTGAGGCCTGCAAAGCAGGCACTGAGCAGTGAGCAGTAAGTAGCACGAAACCATGTAAAGTAAGGGGGTTTTCCACTCTCTGCCAGCATTTAAAGATCTCTGGATAGCACTTTTCTATTAAAGAAAAGATTGCCCTAAAATCTTCCAGCATTTTCCTGCCTCTGTTTTGCTGCTTTACCCTGCAAAGCTGGCAGTCCTTCTGTTGGCCACATGCACTGCTCAGAGACCCACAAATGAAGGTGTAAGTAAATTAAAGTCCTGCGGTGTTTCCTTGGCCACCCGGGTCCGGATATTGTAATTCTGACGCACGACAGGGCCGCTCTGAAATCTCTGCCCAAAGAGGGAAACTGCTCAACTCCTGGTAGTAAAAGCCCTGTGACGCGCAGTCGTACAGTTCAGATTCTTCCAAAAAAAAAAAAAAAGACAGAAGTGCCAAGGTTAAAAGCGGGGTACCGCCTGCGAGGTGATGTGTGTGCAACGGCTTGTTTCCCCACCTCCGAATCCGAAGGCTCGGCAGGGCGGGCCGGGCCGGCTTTCACCGCTAGGTGCTGCTGGTGCCTCCCGATGCGGAGGGAGCCGCGGCCGCCGGCCGGCCCGGAGCCCCCCGCCCTGCCCGGGGGGGCCGGGGCACCCCGAGAGCCGCGCGTCGCACAGGCGGGGGCTGGGGGCCGCACCCCGAAGTGCAGCTGGCGTGGCGTTTTCCAGCCTAAGCCAGAGCAGGCTGCGTTTGCACACAGAGAATCGATGCGGGATGGCTGAACGGGCTGCACGGACCCGGCGGAACGCGGGCTGCTCTGGGCAGTCAGATGAGCTTTAAGGTTTGGGGGGGCTGGAGGAAAATCCTGACTCTGGCCTCACCATCGGGAGGCCGGGCGGCAGCGCTCCCCCCAGCTTGAGCTCTAGGCCACGGGTCCACAGCTGTAGCAGTGTCCTTAGCAAAGCAGTTGTGCTGTGGGTGACCATTCCCATGGAGCGAGGGAAGGGGAAAGAGCGTATGTTGGCGACAAAATTGTAAATGAGGCTTGAATTTGGAGCACGTATGTTCAGGTGGTCACTTAGTAGCTGACCACAAGTTTTTATCTCCCTGTAGCACTGCGAGGGAAGGAGAAGGGTTGCCACGAGGAGAACATTCAAAACATATGTGGCAAAATGCTCTTTACAACTTTATGCCGATGCGAGTGACTGATGTGAGCGCAGCCCAAACTGCCCTTCTGGATGGTGCAGCGTTTTCTCAAAAGGGAAAAAACGCATTTCTAAATACAGTATCAGCAAATACTCAAAAGAAATGGCATGCAGCACTAGTGATAGTAAGCATTATCCTGAATATTTAGAACTAGATCTGAAGCCAAGTGGCCATTAGCCATTAAATATTTAGGTACAGGGCTTTCTTTTCTTGAATTTAAAATAGGTTGCTAAATAGTCACAGTTGTGCTTTCCAGGCTCAGGCTGGTGGCGACGGTAACGTTTTAATTTATACTAAAGAGAAGGCAAACTTAAATCCGTGACACAAAGTGAGAGTCAGATGACCTGAAAGCAGAAGAATACAAATGAGCTCCCTGGAGAGAATAGGCTGTGATGGAACAAATACAATAATACAGAGGGATGGCTTGACACTATCACCACAGCGACTGTATTTCCCTTCTTTGGAAAGAAATGAAATGAGCTTAAATTGGGACAACTGCTTTATTTTCAGAGAACTACATCTGAAGCCTCTGCTGCCTATGAATAAGTGATATACAATTGTTTTCCGCCCTGAAGACAGGTGCTGTTAATTGCCAGTTTTCATACGTTGCTTGACATGACAAAGTCAGCAAATGTCATCATAGTTAACAGAGGTGGGCCTGAGTATTCCCACTGAGGCTCACAAAGGTCCCTGTTTGAAAAAAGAAAAAGCCTTGTGAAACATAAAGGTTGAGTTAACTACATGAGATAGCAGAGGGAAGGGAACGTTAACCTGAGACACTTGTCATTGCCCAGAGAGCACCCACATTGTGGTAGGATATACAGCACCTAGCTGTCACCTATTTGTTGGCAAATAAAAGGAACAGTGAGAAATTAGTTTTAAACAACACCATGGAGAGGTTTGATACCACATCGGAAGCTGCTTTTCTCCCTCCTCTAACTCAAGCTCTGAGGCCACAGGCTGTGTTTATTAGGAATTACTTCTGCCTTGAGACTGGAAGTGTAAAACCCACCCCTGAACACCCTTGTTGTGTTCCAATATATGTTACCCAGGGGACTGAAAACTTCCTTGGTAAATACAAGTGGGAATTTTTTTCTTGGGGAATATAGGGACCTTTACAATCAGGCTTAAGCTTTAATTTAAAGCGATGTTGTTTGGCATGTAAGACATCTCACTGAACACTCTGCACAAGGTCTGGATTTCAATCGAAAGTGAATTCAGGACAGTTCCAAGCTTACCCACTGCCTTCATACCCAACATTAGGTAATTCAGCTTAAAGATGAGCTCAACACTCATGATTTCCCGCTATAACCTTTGCAGTATCTCGCCCTACTCTGTCATTTAAACAGCTCTGTTAAAAAGCTTTACAGGGGCCTGCTTATACAACAAACGGTTGTGTCCAGAGAGATGTGCTCTATTGAAAAATCTGGATTTAAATATGAGCAGGTTTTGAAGGTATTAGCTTCCCTTCCTCCACCTGTTTATGTGGTGAGCAATGTCTTGATAATGAAACTCTCAGTGTCAAGTTTGGAAAATGCAGTTCTCAATGTACCGGCAATGTGAACATACTGGTGAAACTGAATATCCGTTCAGCAGACTTTAATTCTCCTGTAGTATTTGGAACTCGTGACCTGGAAAGCCACTCTGAGGACTTCAGAAGTTCAGAGCGCTCAGTTAATACAATGTCCTTCCATACCTGCGTGCTTTTAATGAACTTAACTAAAATCCATACTGTACCTATTCAGTGTGTGATGTTCAGTTGCTTATAATCAAAACCAATTGACTTTCAAATCTCAACCACTTTGGCTGCAGGGCTGTTTAAACTAAAAGGTCAGGAGCAAAGAATCATATATATATATATATTTTAATATGAAACATTTTTTTAGTCTTCTCATGCAACATATGAATGTTTTTTAAAAGTGTAATTTTATCTTTAGGCAGAGGCCAATTAGTTTAAAGTTCAAGCCTCCGTTTTGTAGATTTTCAGACAGATATTTAAAATAAGGACTTAGAACAGAAGCTGTATTCTATCTTCAGCTATAACGGTTGTGACCAAGTGACAAAGTCTTTCCCCTCGTAAGAAATGGGCCTGCTGAAACTGACGCAGACAGATCCATGGACATTGGGAAAATGTGGGTTCAAATGCTCAGGCAGATAGGTGCAACTTCACAGGTTCAGACATTTCTCAACAACAAACCTGAAATGTAACCCTAAACCCAACAGCTCTGCCTGCTACCCTAGGAGAACAGCTCCTATGTGCGCATTGTAGCCCTGGTCCCTCTTGAAGTGAAAGGCACCCTTTTGGACTTGGCAGTGCAACAGAAGGCCCCACATGAGTGAAACGTCCTTGTAAAGCACAAAGAGACGGGGGTCCCCCACAGAGAGCCCTCTCTGCCCTCTTCACTGCCTGGTTCATTGAGGCAAGGTGGCCTCTTCTCTCCCACACGAGGAGAAGGGTGGTGGAAGCAGTCCTGCGGTGAATGGGAATCTTGGACCTAGGCTAAGCTGTCCTAAGAGGAGCTAGTAATATGTGGCATATGAATAGTCGTTAGTTTGTCATTGCTAAACCTAACCACCAGGAAGAGGTTGGGCTGGATTTTACTACAGTGTGTGGCCTGTTTCAGTCTTAAAAAGTTGGAAGAGAAAGCCACCTTTTTGCTTGCAGTACCTCAGCAAAGAGATTGTGGGGTGCCACAAGCATTACATTAACAGAAAGCTAGGAACACCGTCGCATTAGACTGTGCACCGCACTGCTTCCTCGCTGAGAGTGCCTGCTTCCCTTCACAGGCACAGCCAGGGATGTCAATAAAGAAAAATGATTGCAGCAGAGCGGGCCAGTGCACTGAGAGAGAGGCTTTCTGCTTTGCATTTTCAGCAATTAAAACCCCTACACCTTCTGCAAAACATCCCATTCTTCCTGCAGCTTGGCCATCACAGCATACAGCAGCAAAGCAAACAAGAGCTCCACGGTGAATTCTGAAGACACGCAGTGCAGCAGCGCAGGTCAGGGTGGTTGGAGCGGGCAGGGTCAGGCGCTGAGCTGCAGCAGGGCGCTCTTATAATCCTTCCTCTCAGATACTTCCAACCACTTTCTCTATATAGATAATTATATATTACTGATTATCCATTTTATATTTCTTTTCCATGCAAAATTATCCATCAGAAATGCCTTTACTAGACAAAAACATATGTATAATCAAAATACAATTGCTACATATTTTTCTACTTGGCATAACACGTACTGCAAAGTATATTGTATATTCAGTCTAGTCTAGTGGCCAGAAGTATTCCATGCATTCTGGTCAACAATGATTAAGAATTCTACTCCTGCCAGGTAAGCTGAAAACTCTCTTGCTGACTAAGCCAACATGTTATCCCACTGCTAGGCCGTATGGCGCTGGGTGCTGAGACACAACGCACCCTCATCAGGTGACACCTGAACTGGAGCTGAAGTTGATACACTGGAGGGCAGGGTTTCCATTCAGAAGGACCTCAGCCAACTGGAGCAATAGGCCAGCCGGAACCACATGAAGTTCAACAAAGGCAAATACAAAGTCGTGCTGGTGGGTCCGAAGCACCCCATGCGACAGGCCAGGTCGGGGGCTGAGCGAGCGACCCCAGCTGGAGCTCGGGGCATGCAGAACCAGAGCTACTGACCACCTGGAAAGACTCCAGAGAAGACGGTTACAGGACTGGAGCGCCTGATGTACATGGAGAGGCTGGGGCCTCTGGGTTTGGTGAGCCTGGAGAAGAAAAAGCCATCAGGGTATGCAATTGTAGTCTTCCACTACCACAATCCCATGGAGAAGGCAGAACCAGACTTTTCTCAGAGATGCACAGCAAAAGGACAAGAGGCAACAGCTACAAGCTGCAATGAGGGAAAAGCTGTTCAGAAATATGGAAAAAAATCATCTCAGCAGGACTGGCGCATCACTGAGGCAGGGGCCTAAAGGGTCTGTTCAGTTTCCACCCCTGTTGATTTTTAGAGCTTGGCAAGACCCTGAGCAGCCTGATCTGATTTTGAAGCTAGCCCTGCTTTGAGCAGGAGCTTCGACTCCAGACCTCTAGATGCTCCTTCCAACCTAATTTTTTCTGTGAGTCTACGATATAAGATCCTGTTCTGTAAAATACTAAGCACTGCAACCCATCCATCAGTCATAAAGTTGCTTGAAGCTCTCTCTGTCAAGGTACCAAAAGAATCGGCTTATTAGAACAGTGACCTATCTAAATCTCAGCTGTGATTTCATTTGGTAGGTAACCAGGTTAAGTGTGATCAGTTATTTGATTGCCTATATATTACACTCAGATTCTGATACCAGACTGACATACGAGGTTTGATTCTCTCCCTTTATTCAAAAATGCGAGATCCAACAGTGGTAGAGAAGAAAAAAAAAAAGGCAGAAAAACTGATTCTCCATGAACAATAAATGGAACTGCCACATTTCATGTAAATGTTATCACCGATCTATGATACAATCATTTCTACAGTCAGCAGGCCAAATCTCACTAATAATTCCTTCCTCATCAAAACACATAGGGTTACTCATACAAGTAAAGGTTTGCAGGCATGCAAATTAATTTGTAGCAAGGTGGTTAAAGTTCTAAATCATGTATTAAATTACTTTTATTGTACAAGTTTAACTTCATTTTCCAAGCTAGTCTCATGCAACAGAGATGCAGTAATGTAGGTATTCCTACTGAAGGAGTGATTAGCTGCCGGTACCTTCTAAAATGAGATTTGTAAGCCAGATCATTGGAAAGATCAGTGGTTTGTGTCCTGGATGTCATGAGACCAGAGAGGTAGAATATTGGCAGAAGATTAGGTTTATTGTGTATGTGCTTGAAATATTTAGACAGACTAAGATAGAAATCAACTTGTAGGGTTATAAACCCTGATCCAGCAAAACAAAAAAAAAAACATGAGCAAGTCCACCTCAGGTGTTCAAGGAACATAAATATCAATTTATCATTGAACAGTGGCCCGAAGTCCCATTGATGTCCAAGGAACAGCAGTGGTATTCAAGCACTTGTTTAAAGTTAGGCATGTGCTTAAATGCACTGATGACCTGGGGCATTTTTACACAAATATCCCTATATAACACCACCAGATTTGTTAATATCACAGGCAATTCTGCATCTCCTTGTTTCTGTATAGAAGCATACTGCAGACAGTTTTGATTTTGCCACAGAAAAAAAAAAAAAGAGCATTCCAATATGAATCATCTGCCTGGGTCTGATTAAATAGAGACAGAAACCACCGGTTTCTGTAGGGTCAGTTTGGGCTATAAACATTCATTCTCATGAATAAATGTATTTAGACCTTTAAAAGGCTTGGCCTGAAATGTAACAACCCCTGAACAATCTGATTGAGACCAATATATAAGCAGCTAGACTAAGATACCTTTGCCTCCCTCAGGAGCTTTATCCTTTACTGTTTGTAGGTTTACCTGTTAATGCTCATCATGGTTATAAGCTCTGACTCAAGAGCTCTCATTAATCACCGCCAAAAAACACTGCATCAGGTAAGCAAACATATCAGCTGCAGAGCTGAAGCAGCGGTACTCACTTCAAACTGTCATTTGTTCCTGACATAACAAGGGAAAAGATTGTGCAGCCTAAGTACCAATAATTTTTCACTGCATGATTCAAAACAAGCTTTGGAGATTGGTGCCACATTGCTACAAATGATGACAGTGAGAGTTCATGAAGTTACAGTGATCAGCGCTAACACACATCCTCTACCTCACTGCATGTCTTGCATTATACCCACTTAGAGTTATTCTGAGGTGTTCAGCTGATGAGCCTGAATAACAATGTTAGAATTTGGATTCAGATCTCAGTTTTTTGGGAGAGCTTGAAAGCTAGGTCTGAATAATCACATCCTTTGTCAGAGCCAGCTGTGAAGTGCAGCAGAGGGTCTTCATTTTACAAAACTTTGGGTTCACTTTCGTCCAGATTTTCACCCATAATCTGGCCCTAATTCTCTCTATGAATAGTAACAGGAAGCCAGGCGAGATCTTTGCGTAGGTTTTCAAGCAATTAGCAGTTCAGTTCCCAGGTCACCAATCTTGCTCACTCTGCGAGCACAGCGTTTCTCGAACTGTAATCTACTAAAAACACTGCTGTCACAGTAGTAAAGCATTTGTCAGTCTCAGAGCTGTGATGTTTTGCTGCAACTTGGAGCACAGATCAAGATTCATTGAAGATTTCCAAATGCCTTTTTTTTTTTTTTTCCTTAACCAGCTAGACCCTAAAATAAGCATACTTCTTCAATGTCTTTCTGTGTCAGGTATGTCTGTGCTGTAAGTCCAGCTGTGAGCAAACTTTTAGCCAATGCTGAAAACAAAAGGGCAACAAAAAAAGGGGAGGAGAGAACCAACATGCAGAGTGACCCAGAGAGAAAATTACATGTCTGCGTGCAAGAGAAAAAGTGTCTGCAATAACAACTATAAAGTCCCAACATTCTGGTTAGAGAATGCTGAATGATGGGTGCAGCAAAGCAGATGAAGGAAGCTCAGTTTCACATTGCTTCCTAGTGTCAGTCTAATTTTGCTCAGCTATTTTTTCTGGCAGCTGCAGTGCACATTGGAAAAAATAGTGAGGAAAGGATTGGGATACTGCAAGGAAAAACAGATAAGGAAAGATCTGAGGCACTGACTGTGGTAGGGCAATGTTTGAAAATCGCTGAGTCCACACATTACTGGTTACGCTTGCCATGTGGTTCAGCAGGAGATAGTATTATTCACAAGCAACGTTCAAACTGTTTAATAGCGGATCATGCAGCAGCTGCTATTTTGCAGCCCAGAAATGGCTGCATTTCAGTGGTGGGCAAAAGGATGCCAGTAGCTCCTAAATGTTTGGGCAGTTCGCTAGGTAGAAAGGACTTACAAGTTTATAAAGAAACATGTTTCTAACTTAGTATCTTTTACACAGATGTGTGCTTTATGGGAAAAGCATGACACAACTAATGTAACCTTCTCTTTAAGGCTCACACAGGAATTCCTTAAGGTCACAAGTTGTAGTCTGTGTACCTTGAGGAACCACATGTTATTGTTTAAACTGGAAATGGCATCAGGCCAGCTGGTACAAATGGCAGCTCTCTTTCCATGTTCACATATTGTAACACTTGTATGGATTTTGTCTAAACTCATGGGTGAGCTGTTATGGGATTCGACTCCCTGCTTGTTATTTGCTGTGCTGATACACTGACACTTCCAGGGGAGATTTTTCGCAGCATCAGAAAGGTCCTAACAGTGGACTGGGTTCATATGTATAAGTTACTACCTAAGTGATGCAGGATTCCTGTCTCGTATGTATGCAAGATTAAAAAGGGAGGGCAGGGGAGAGAGAGAACAAAAGGCTATGTAGCAGACAAAAGAGCAGGAAACCTTAATTAATTTGTGGAAGTAATAACATTTTTGTCAGCTACTCCTCTTTTCTGAAGGATGGAACCTCACTGATTGAAAGATGCTCAGGTCAGATATGTTCTCACTTGTCAGCAGCTAAGTTGCTGCAGCCCTTGTAAAATCTAAAATCATGTGAGCTTCACACACTGTTGTTTTTCAGAGCTGCTCTCAGCCTAGAGTATAGGAATTGTCATATGTTACCAAACTGGCAATCTATTCAGATCAGTATCCTCTCTAATGGTAGCTTAAGAGGGCAGTGCAATAATCTGATGTGTATACTTTTTTCTCTGCTTTAAATCTCAAATTATTCTCTGGAGAGACACAATTCTTCCCTGGAGCATAAACTTTAAAGTATCTTTGAAATCTGTTGTAAATTGTGCCAAATCTGGACAGTCTTGCTATAGTGTAACTGACCAAACCTTCCTGAATATCTTTAAGTTCTTGGCCTCAGTGGCTTCCTGTAACAGTATGTTCCAGAGCTGAAGCACACATTCGGTAAAAATGCTTATTTTTATCAGCTGCTGTCTGTTATGGAATGTCCTGATATTTAATTTCCTCTCTTGCCCAGTTACTGCACTAGCACACGGCCCACTGCCAGTGAGTGCACTTTTAGGCCTGAATGGCACTGACCAGACCCTAGCACCTCCCCAAACCTGCCCACAACCCAGGACCCCACTCCAGGACCCCGGGGCCCTCGGTCCTTGCTGCAGCAGTGCTGGTCTCCAGCTCCCCACAGCCCTACCCATGGGTCCCGCAGAGCTGGGTCCCTGTCCCCAGGGAGCCACCTGAGGCCTGGGGCTTTCCTGGTGGGGCAGCCATGTTCTGCCGCCCCAGGCAGCCCCTGCCACCCCCAGCCCCGAGGGAGCCACCAGCCCTTACTGCTCCCTGGCACACATTCTCTGTGAAACACCACCACACAGTTGTCTTCTTCTTCTCTTTCCCAAACCTTTTTCTGAAATCCACACAGAAACCTCCTGCGAATAATCTTCCGTCCCTTCCCCCTGCCAGCTGGGAGCCCCCTCAGCACTGACTGCGGCCCTCAGCTTGGGGTTTCTGGTAGCTGCCCTGCCAAGCAGGGATGATCCCCTCAGGATCTCCAGACCCCAGGGGCTGTGTTCAGCACTGTTCCCCATCCAGCAGCACCCCAACATCTTTCTGTCCCTTCATGACTGATGAAACCACCTCTGTGTCTGGTAAGGGGTGGCAAGGACCAAGCACCTGTCACCCTCAGTGGGGACAGTTTCAAGTTTTTCCCCCAAACCCTGAAAACGCTTTCACAGGCGCATTAAATCAGTTATACATTTAGGCCTGGAGCTCTGAACACCACAATCTCCCCGTTGTCCCAAACATGACTGAAGCCGGTGGCTCCAGGCCTTACCTCCTCCTGGGTGACAGCCACCGAAGAGCTCCTGACTCGGCAGCAGGACACAGCTCCACCAGCCTCGCTGATGTTCGCTCTCCCTTCTCAACCCCCAGAGCTGTGGAGGGGCCACACCAAACCCTGAGGGAAAAGGCAGGCCAGGTAGGCTGAGGGAAGATCACCCAGGTCGTAGTTTTCGGTGGAAAAAACATTAACATGCAGCCAAGCAGGCTGTGTCCCGCCTCAGGGCAGACGCCCACATCTCCTCAGGGAGGCCGGGCAGCCCTGCCAGCACCAGCAAGCCCTCCTGTGGGCATGTGTAGTGAATGTTGCTCATCCCTTTGTCAGTCAGCACGGATAACTGCTTCACTGCACTCTTCCCTTCAAAATTTAGCCACATTTTGGCTAAAATGGTCAGAGCCATCACCCAGGTAAAGGTGAGTGGGGCTGGGCTCCCCATGGGTAGTCATTCAGGCAGAAAAGGTGCATCTTTTTCTCTCCAAGGCCTCGGTTTGGTCTTGAGTGATGGCACAACATGTCTTCTCCGAAGGTTATCACAGAACAAAAAGTTAAAAATAGATTTATTTTACTTGTGGAACAGACCCAGAGAGATGAGATGATTTTCACAGTCAGTCTCTTCTCAGTCGTGCACTAAAACCGTAGCTACAAGCTCATCCTTTTTCTTTGGTGGCAGCTATCTAACTAAATGTGTTTTCTTCAGTCTAATCCAGTACATTGTGCTCTGTGTGGAGGTTGTCAGCTCACTGTAACTGCTCTGGAGTTGGGTTTTGTTCTGTTTTTAAATAACAGTGAAACAAATTCATTTGTGAACTATGGATTAATACCCAGCATGGATTTGGGCCAATGTACTTGAATACATTCATGAAATTTCGTTTTATCCTTGGTGTCTTATCTTCAAGAATATTTTAAACTTACAATTCTTTCCTTTATCTTTGCTGTGTTTCCCTTGCTTGTAAATACACATAATATGTCCCGGTTTTGTTTGCATGTTGATTTTCTTTCTCAGGAAAATAGATAAATAATTAATCGGTGAATAAGAGAAAGACTGCTGTTGGAATTATGCCAGATCTAACCTTGAGTCTTCTCTATTTCTTTATAATGTATTGGGGAAAGAGAAATGAAACAAAGAAATACGAACACTTAAAGTATGTAATAAATTCTTCCTCAGAATGAAGAGCATTCAGGAAAACTCCTTCCTTTCCAAGAGCATCTTTGGTTTGTCTGATACAGTATTGTTGTCAGGTATATTGGGGTCGTTTTGAAAGGAGAATGTGACAAAACAATGTTGATTGTATGATAATTAAATGTAGCTGTCTACAGCTGCCAGTCAGAATCAAGTCTGAAAATCTCAGCAGCAGAAGCACAAATTCCTGCCACCTAAACCTACGGAGGAACTCCCTTACCTAGAAATGAGTAACAGGCTATTACAGTCTCTGCAGCCAGCCATAAAAGGGGAACATTCAGTACACTGCAATTATGCCATGCATCATAACCTCAGCGGTTATGTGCAGAGTAAATGTAGATTGATCATTATTAACATCCATTTTTTGGAAGAATCAACCTAAGTACCTCACATAATAGAAAATAAACTCATTAGAAGATGATGACATGTGAAAATAGGAAGTCTAGGTTTCTTTTTTGTTTTTATCTAGGTCCCTCTTCTGTTTTTTCCTCTATTGTCTCATTGAGGATTCTTGGTTAGAGCTGCTTGGAAAATTGGCAGTTAAGGAGACATTTTTAGATAGAATTGTCTGCAATGGCAGTGAAAAAGAAAAATATTTTGATTCCTAAACATATCTGCGTTGCCTCTTGGGAACTGTAGTGCAGGTGTTGCAAAACAGTATTCTGCATGGTAGGTTGGGTTCCCTGTTAGGAATAGGTAGATCAACATGCCTTCTCTTTCATTTTATTTGTACAGGGAACTGGTGCATCACAGCAGTGACATGGCCACAATGCATCCAGGGCAATAAGAAAAGTGTAAGGCAATCGTAGTACATGTATGAAAGAATTCAGTAATGTTACAAAATTGTAATAGCTAGGGTCATGATTAGTTTCAGCTGCAGTTTTCTGCAGAAAACAAGTACCGTCAACCAGAAACATTTCTAATTAAAATAGTTCTGTTGAAAGTTCTCCACCAAAAACAGACTAGAACTGTACTTTTTTGTCAGATTTGCTGCTTCTGCCTGCTTCTTTCTCAGCCCCCTGTGGATCAGATTAAATGACAGGGGTTGCTCCCTCTAACTCTCAAACATGTATTGCAGCGCTGAGATGCATTTATGATCATGACCATGCATTCTAGCAGAAATCGCTTCCCTAGAAACTTAATGGAAAAGACCCTCTTAGAGAGAAAGGAAACAGTTTTTCTCAGAAAAAGTCCAGAGGAGAAAACAATCTTCTCTAGATTCTGGAACAGTAGGTTAAGAATCTAGAGATTCTACCTAATTACAGTAGGTAATTTAGCAAGCACAGAGAAAAAGCCATGCCTGACTGCTCTCCCGACATACAAGTCCATGCTTAAATAGGCACTGTGAAGGGAGTGGGGTTTTGTGGGAGGCTGTTGCTTCTGGAGAATTCAGATGAACTCGGTATATTGTGCTGGCTGCCCAGGAAACTGTCATACTACTGCAAATGAAGCAACGATAATGAATCAAATCTTCTGGAAACAGCAATATGATAGGAGAAAGAAAGGTAACCCAGTAATTAGTATGTTTGCCCGTAGTTTTACAGATTTCAGTATCCTAATATACTTCCTGCATCAGTCTCTTAAACCTAGATCCTCAAAGGGGTCTAACACCTATTGGTGCTGATTTTAATAATAACTGAAATATTTTCAAATATCTCTGGTCCAAAATTAGAATGCGTCTTTTTGTGATTTTAGATTAATATAATGCTTCTACGTTGTAAGCTCCCTGCATTGGTTTCATATTAAATTTGATGGGATAAATGAATCGAAAGTGTGTCATGATCAGTACTAAAAAGTTAAATAGGGTTCATGATTTTGAATGCTGGGATTTCAATCTATTTAACGTCAGAGCAACAGGGTCTGTGATCTTGGCCAACTGAGCAAAACCCTTACTAAAGAAAAGCTAAAAAGAGAAAGATAGAAAAGAAATAGGTGGAAAAGAAAAAGACCCAGAAGGAAGAACAACAATGAACTCAGTGCTTGTGCAAGTTTTAGCCAAAGCAGGCAAAAGTAACAAGTCAGCTAGGTCTTCCTCTCCAGCCTGGTCTGCTCTGACTTTCATGCTCAGGAGAGGAAAAATCCCAGTAGTGCATTGGGGTACTTCAGCACGCAGAAGGTGATGTAGGGAGCAACCATAAAAAAATGCCTCACTCCCCTTAGCATATTGCCTTTCATGACCGTCTTGATTCCTCTTCAGTCTTTTTAGTTAATGGCTCTTCTGAAGTGTCGAATAGCTGATCCCGCTATTATTTTAACAATAAACAGATGTGAGGTTAATCTAGCACATTCTTTCCTAGTTTTGTTTCCTTCTTTCCTATCACAAATGGTTTTAGTAGTACAATTAAGCTTTTTTGTTTGGATTAATTCAGGCCCTTTTGCTGCCTTTTATAAACAAATCATTGTTACCTTGGGCAACTTAGTGTATGTGCCATAAGGAATAGCAACAATCATCTTTTTCATCTGTTTGTATAGCAGCTACCATAATAGAGCTATGCTCCATGATGATGTCTCTGCAGAGCTATCACAATGTAAATAATTAATAATAACAGTTGTTTAACACTTGAATGGGACTCTGTTGTTTGTAAACAAAGAACTTTTATTTCCTGCTTTCCTCTGCATTGCCTACTACACAAAACATAAAATGACTCCAAAGGAAGGAAGCTGTTTTCCTCACACACTCAGAAAAGCACAAGATCTCAGCAACCCATCAAAAGGGAAAGGTCAAATGGATTTTCAAATTATCTCAATTCGAGCACATTGTGTTATTAGTAATAGGGGTGAAGAAATCTGATATTTATGTTAACAAATTCATCTGTCAAAATGCCATTATAAAACAAATAGACATTATAGCAATATTGTCCAGTAAATTCATGTGTAGTTATTATTAGAAGAGAAAAACAATAAATAGGCTTAAAAAGAAGAAAATTTAAGAGGGCATTTTATTACAGTGTATAAATACAATTACAATAGCAAAGCCATATCAGAAGTCAGCTGTGCCTTTTCCACACAACATGTTTTGACTAAGAAACATTTGTCGACCTTATAGAAAAATTAACTTATTTTGCTCGGTCTCATTATGCAATCTTGCTTGCACTTAAACATGTATTGCAGTATTTAAGCATTAAAACAATGTATAACCAACATATTTTGATGAAAGTTGTGGTTTTTTAATTCCAGCTGATTTGAGAGTCATAGTTTTCCTTTATGTAAGTCATACCGTCCCTTTTGTGGTAGAGATGGCTGAGTTTTTTGATTTATATAACCTGAATACATCCATGTTCCTTATGAAGAAATTATGTCTATATACCAATAAAGAAAAGGTCCTTGCCCTTAAATTCTTGCTCTAAACAGGCGATATTAAAATAAATCCATTCCCACTTAAAAGTTTGCCATTTATGAGTACACAACCAATCTGATATTAATGTGACAGGAAAAAAGCACAAACCAAAGAGATTTGTGGTAAGGAAGAATCCATAGATCACACATAGTTGAACATCTCCACTTCTGTCTTTTTTCACCATCTCAAGACTGAATCAAGAGGGAATGGAAAATAGGTATTACTATAATGAAGCTGCAGTACGCTAGCAATACGCTTCTGATCAGATCAGAAAGCCACGGTGCTAGTTGCTCTGTAATGAAGAGGATTCCTTTTCCAAAGAGCATGCAACAGAATACAAGAGCTTATAGCTTATAGCTCTCATCTTGGAAAGTTTACTAGGAGAATGTAAGTATTTAGTAATTCTTCATTTAGACAAATTAACAGAATTCAGGATTGCTCACGTTCCCCCCAGAGCAGGCTTTAAGTGTAAGCAATTCAAGAAAATATCTGGGGTCCTCTTCTGGGGGCCCTGCACACCTGGTCTCTCAAACCGTCACCACACAGAGCAGCTACAACACAGCCATCCCCTGGTACTTAGGGCACATACCTGACATGTCGCCTTCTTCCCAGAGTGGCAAGTAGCTCAGATAAACTGTGGGCAAGTGAGACAAAGGCTCACACGTGGGAGATCTCCTGCCTGTGGGAGGCAGAGGCTTGTGGCTCCTTGGCCTGTTATGGGTTGTATGGACAGTGCTGGGATCCGTGTGTCTGGCTGAAGACTTAGAGCAGGGTCTGGGAATTTGGCAACAAGATGTTAAAAATGGGGAATCTGGTTACCTTTTTTTCACTGCAGTGGTAAGACTCCATTTTTAAATGATGCTTCGGATCTTGCATTTTTCACCTGTCCATAGTAACATCTCAGACACGTGCCTTGTCATTGTTTCCCATGCCAGCCGCCCAGATGTACTGCTTTCATAAATTTAGAGAGCTATGGCACACTTCAGATCTGCAGCATTTTTCACTGTCAGCCTGTATTTCTTAGGTCACATTCGCTGCATCAGCTTGCACTTTTAGTGCTACCATTTGCTGCTTGTCATTGACAAGCGCCTTCAGCAGGTGCTCAGTTCTTCTGCTGTATAACTGACAGAAGGGAAAAACAAAGGGGCCGTTTCGGCGATGTTCCTTCTGCAGCGCACGCGGGGAAATGAGCTTGAGGTGACCCTGTCAGCCTCCACTAAACCTCATTCTATTGCTTTTTACTAGTTCAGCTGGACAATGCCTTATTAGTGTCTCAGTGCTGTCCCCGTCTTATATTTCACAGACTCCACTGTCTGCACAGATCTAGTTCTGGTTGCTATTTTATTACCATGCTATCCTTCCTCTTATTTTTATATATATATATATATTGCTTTTTTCTGGGTTGCTGCCAAGAAGCGACTTGGTTAAGAAATAAACCAAATCCAGATCCTGGCTTATGTCACCCTAATAACCTCAAATCCATGGTTTTGTCTCTAGGGTCTACAGCTCATGACACCAAGTTACTTCGTAAAATGAAACTGGATTTGATGGCTCATGGATTTTGCTCCAAAACCCCTGAAATTAACTAACTAGACTGCAGTTTTCTTTAGATCCATCCTTTGAGCTAACCTGGAGTCACTCTACAAGATCTTATAGCTGGTGTGAAAAGAATAATTCATTAAGTCTTGTAGCAGATTTCACCAGCAGTTCTCAAAGCATTTCACTAGCAAGGAGAAGTATCATTATCTCCATTTTATATGTCCTTAACACATTTTTACAGAGTGTTTTCGAACACCTTCTTGTCTTGTCACTGTTCATTTCCTCCAAGACTGTTTTCTTAGATAAACAGGCATCTGTTAATATTTGAGCATATTTTTTCCACAGTCCTCTTCCTCTTTCAGTGCACAGCATAGATGGTGCTCAGTACACATGTAGCTCTTCATATTTTGATTTATCCTGCATCTTGCATATATGCTTGCATCCTTACTGTATGCTACTCCAACTTCGCTTTGCTGGCAGTTACATTCATCATGGGGTCTTTTGCATGTCACTTATCAAGAAGGAGCCTGAGAGCTTCATGCCCATGGATAATTTCTCTTCACAATATACGGCAGGACAAAAGAGGATGCCCTTCCTCTTCATAAATGGGGAACTGAAACAAAGGAATATAAGGTTGAGTTCCGTATTTTAAGTGTACTGTTTAACTAAGATCTTATATTTCAGAACAGCCAGCTGTACAGAGTGCAAGTATTCACTGCGCTGCTCCTATTGAATTCAGTTTCTCTTATGAGTGATCAGCATTTCTGCAAATCTGATCAGATACCAAGCTGGGTACCCAGAAATAGAGTTATCAACATTTAGGGATAATGTAGGAAAAAAAAAATCATTTAAGCAGTTTGCCCAATGTTATAAAGATCATGTTGCATTAATGATAAGACTGTCTTTTTCCTTCCAGTTATCTCCAGACTTTAATTATACATCTCCCAGCAATTGCAACAAACACGTTAGGGATTCTGTGGGGAAAGAAAAAGAAATATATGTAATTAAAAATTCCATCTCACAAACCATGTTCAAGAAGGCCAATACAATTTTTCAAACATCCTTAATCCAGCATTTCACAACTTTTGAGTGAGCTACTTTGTTCCTTCTGAACATAGAGATTGTGTGTATGTGGTTTCTTAAGTTTTTTTAAAAAGCAATCTAGGAAAAAAAAAAAAGAGTATCCATTTTGCAGGTCATGTTATATATATATGACATCAGTAAAATTCAGCATTCCCATCCTGGGAACAGGTAGAGATACTAGAATTAACTCACAGCAACAGTAAATTGTCATCTGCAGATCAGTGTTTTGAGGCACGTACTCACTGAGAGGAGAAACCTGGGAATCCAATGGCTCTGGCGTAGAGTGTGCCTACAGCTTCTGCTGTCCTGTTAGCTCCCGACTGGTTACCTCAAGCTCCATACAAAAGTTCTGAGAATTCAGCTGAGTTTTCCTTATTCAGCCCATCACTCAGTCCCTGACTCAGTCCCCAGTGTCCTCAGGCAATCCCACTCTCCTCATCCACCCACAAGTTTTGCCCACCTCGCTGTTAGATCTGTCCTTTGCTGTGGTTCCTGGTTGCATTTTCTTGTTCAGCCTCGGTCTCCCACAGACATACTCCAGTTCTCATCTCATCCTGGGGGGATTTCTCAGCCTACGTGCAAGGGGCTGATATTTCTGGCATGGGGTGGGGGGAAGCAGCCCAGCCGACTTGTGCAGCTGCAAGGCTGGGCTGTTGGAGCTGTGGGAGATCATAGCCCTGAGAAACCAGGCACTTGCTATTACACATGTGCAAACGACAGCTTTGGTTTGCTTTTTCTATCTGAATTTAATTTGGGAAAATTGGATAGGTCTTCACAGAGACTGGAAAGGGCATGACTCTGCCATGGAGGCCAGATGCCTGCTCCAAGGGAGGAGGGAATTAGAGCCTTTCAGACTAAATAAAGGTGGTTAGGAATTTCTAAGGCGCCTCATCTGCTAAGCCTAATGCTTCGAGATGGCTGAATAATTCTGGCAGAAGTTTTCCAAAATAATTAAACTTGAAGCAGATGCCCAGAATAGAAGATTTCTGCTCAAACAGTTTAATTTAATGAAGAGAATCATCCCTGAAATAATTAGGTTGTATCAGATACCTTTCAGTATCTGATGTGGTTACTGGGTCCACTTACCACATGATAACTCTGCAAGCTGCTAGAAAGCTCCTGGCTTCTAAAGCCACTTTTGTCTATTTTTATGTGTATGTAGCTGATGAAGCCAGAATATACAGGAACCAAAACCACGACCAATGAGAAAATCATTGCTGAAGGAACTCAGAATCGTTATTATTTATGATGTTTACTGTTTGTGCCTAACGACTGACCTACTGAGTAGGCCCTTGAGAAACAGAGTAAGAGACAGTCTTTGGCTCAAAAACTTTATGGTCTGAGTAGCATGAAAGACACGAGACGGAGCAGTGGATATAATACATATAGACAGTGAACAAGGTGACTGCAGCAAAGGCCCTTTTTTGTGTAGGTCTTTCTTTGGAGGGAAGAGGTGAATATCTTATGTAAGAGGTCAGCTCAGCAGAAAGAAATGTAATTGGGAAATGGATATTACAGGGAAAGATGGCCCAGGAGAGAAGAGAATAGGAGGATATCCGTGAGGCAGAAGTGAAAGAAAATGTGTAGGAGCAAGAGAGTTGGAGAAAGCCGCAAGTGAAGACAGAACCAAGACACTATAGTCCAAAATGCAGACCGTCACCTGCATGTGCAGAGATCCGGGCTTCGGCTGCGTCTGGCTGGAGCCTCTGGCTGGCCTTCCGCTCAGCGTTCTCCCGAGGGCACGGGGAGGAGAGGGCAGGAGAGATGTCACCTGGAGATCCCCATCCCTCTTCTGGGCCCCAGGGAACCTGCTGTCTGGCTGTCCCGGGGCCATACTGCAATTTCAGAGTCTCCAGCTGAACCCCAGGAGAAGAAAATCGTTTTTCAGCTTCAGCAAACAGCTGTCTGATAAGGCTTTTTGAGAAGGCAGGCATGTGGATACCCTTGATAATAAAGGTGTAGGAAGGAATTTACCTGGCTGGCAGAGTTCCTGCTCAGTGTTGTTATAATACTGCAAGGATTTCATTACTGTGTTACGGTACCAAAAGCCACACAGATGTGTTGCTAATTATCTTCATAAAATAAATGTATTCTTAAAGGAAGATCTGGGAGAACAACCAAATCTTGCTATGATCCTTTGCAGCAGGAGTGTCCATTCTCAACACAGACCCTACCAGAGAGTTTCACAGTGGAAACTGTCTGTAAATCACAGTTTCACAAACAGCAGCCGAGTAACCTCCGTCACCAGGCTTATGCATATTTCAAGAGGAGAAAATGAGAAAAATAATACTTTATAGAGTTATTAACAGCTGCCAGAGCCTTGGGACAGAGCTCAGAAGCAGAATTTAGGTCTCCTAACTCCTGTTCTTAGCCTGAAAGACAGTCTTGTGGCTGTAAGACCCACCTTAAATGATCTTTTCATTGCTACGGTAGAGGCAAGAGACAAGACCGCATAGTTCTCTGACACTGAGTCACTGGCAATGTCAAAGTTTTGCTATGTGGACAACCAGCTTAAAAAGCAGGAGCAAATCAGCTTCCTGCACAACATGTTTCATGGGCTGTTCACCACTGTTTTTTCTGACTCTTCTCTACTGACATTTTAGTGATGTCCACCACTGCTCTCCTCTGCCTCTCTTCCCTTGGCACTCTACCTTTTACTTTTTATGATTCCTTCCTTTTGTCTTTGATATTTTTTATTTCTGCCTCCTTTGTTTCCTTGTTGTTTCTCAACTGCTTTTCCGCCTTCCTTTACTGACTTTTCTCCCTGACAGCTGGGGCTTGAGCCAAAGCCTGCTGAAGTCAATCCATTACCTTCAAAGAGTTTAGGATCAAGGCTTTATTCCCACTTGCTTCCCTGCTTCTTCTGCAATCTCTTTTCACATGCAGCATTCTCAGTGGTGTTTCCCTACTAAAAGATGGGTTACTGCAATATGCAGGAAGGAAAGAGGTTTAGAGAGAGCAAATCCTAAGGACCTAGTAAATTCCTTACTGAATTGCTAAATTGCTACCCTGGCTGCACAACTGCAAAAAGCCAAAGGATTTGATGGTAAGGATTTTTTTTTTATGCTAGCTTCATCACGCCACAGCTCTTTTTGTATGACTGTGAGTGGTGGTCCTTGCAAAGACACGGTCTTTAAAGAAGAAAATCCCTCTCATTACAGTCTGCATTATTGTATGCAGTAACTAGTGACTATGCAGTCATACACTAATTGTGTCTGCTGATCTTGAGTTTACACAGGCAGTACTTTAATCACACAAACTAATATCAGGAAAGCTGAAAAATGGAGAAAAAAAATATTGACTGGATAATGACTATGATTATATATAATCATATAAATTGCTACAAAGCATCTGTTTAATTTAATATATGCCATGTATATGTGTGCATGTGTGTGTATACATGTGTAAAAAAAGTAGATATAAAATTATCTATTTACATACAGAGAGGGAAAAGTACTGAATATGTATGTATTGCATATATTGGCTATATTCTCAGAGGATAGATGTATGAAAAATATTTTAGTAGAACATTGCAGCAAATGTATGCTGATAGTTAAATGCTAATTCATTTTTGTATACAATATAGAAACAGCTGCTCAGCTACTGTGGATGGATGCAGCTCCATCGAAGACTGAGGCCACTATTGCAAACACTGTTTTACACCAAACAATATTTTGCTCATATATTTATAATCCTACGTTTAGATTTAGTCCTTCATATGCATGAATATTTTGTGTACCCAGACCAGAGGCGTAATAACTCTACTCACATGAGAAGCCCCATCTACCTCACTGTTGCCATCCTTTGGTGCGAGGCTACCCCTGAGCAGCATGACAGAATCAGTCTTGGCACATGAACTTAAAGAGTGAAGACAAACAACCTGCTAGCAGAATAGAGACCTATATTGTTTGAAAATAACCAGCTAGGCCCCTGTTACTGGGGTATGCAGGTGCCATCGCAATCCAAGGGGTGTTAGCTAAACTCCACTAATGCCCCTATTTCTGTTTTACAGGTGGAGACGTCAGCCCCTGCTAGACTATATGGGATATAAATCCTCATGCAGGAAACCCGCGGTTGTGCTATGCATTGAATTCAGATTCAGATCTCAGCTCTCTTCACAAGACCGTTGTTCGACCCTTTCCTGACGATGCATTCAAGGTAAACCAGCCTGCAAATATTTTATAAAGCTTCTGCAAATCACTAGAAAACTGTCTCAACCGCAGTACTTTGGAAACATGCAGTAGTGCTGTAGTTACTGCACAACAGCTAGACTCCAATGGTTGTTTTAATCTTGTTTAAACCGTTCTCTCAGCAGGTAACTGAGAGACATAAATTATCTACTACCTGCCAGCAAGGTGCCTGTACTGTAGAAGGTTTTTATATTACTCAGGAACACATTATATCCAGTTTTGGAGATTCAGTGAAAGAAACGACAGTGTTCTTAACAGTAGGTCCACTTAAATGTAAAGGGGCATGCAGACCTCAGACTTAAAGAAAGCAATAAAAACTGTAATGGAAAATTTCTAGGAAGAAAAGTTTGGAAAATATCTGTACTCAACTTTTAACTGACTCCTGCAGTACCTACTGCTTTTTTCCTCTCATATATAAAGAGCATCTGTCTACCCGTGGTCCAAAAGTACTTTGATTCTACACTGAAGGAAACAACAACAATAAAGTACAAAAGTAAAATTCCCATGAAAGCACACAGCATGTGTGTATTTCTTCTTTGTGCTGTGCAAGGTCTGTACAAAAAGTGCACAGTCCTTCAAGACCTCAGAAACGTAAAGGGGTATGATGCAGAAAATGGACACGCTGAGTGATATGGTTGCATACAGCATCCTTGCAGAGCATTAAGGCTAAGAGCCTTCAAACCAGACTCCGTCCTGATTTGCCTTCATGCCATTCCCATTCACTGCAGAGAGTTTATCACAGATATGGTACAGCAGTATAACTGGCAGCAGTCTCTCGAGACTCACGATGTATTTCCACTGTTAATAAAATAGTGTTAAAAAGAGTTTATGCAAAAGCATGAAACTGGAATGTTCAGCCTAAGAAACAATCCCCTACATAACAGCTGCACCTTTGTGTCCCTTATTTTGACGTGCTAACGATCTTTTGCGTAACTTGTTAGCTGGTGCGTGTGGATATGCTGCCTCTGCAGCCCGGCTACCAGGTGCTGAGGGGCAGCAGGGGTGGAAAGCCGCCTTCAGGCTCTCCCCTCTGCCAGACATCAGCTGGAGGAAAGCACCGTGCAGCTGTGCCTCTTCTCTGAGACCACTCCCATGCAAAGTCCTACAGGGGCTGGTCCTGTCTCTTTTCCTTTTCATCATGTGCAGAAGAGCTGTAGGAAAGGTCATGAGGAGCCCAGGGCTTCGATACCATCAATCTGTTGATGGCAACCAGCTCGTATGTCTCTTTTCAGCTGATGCAATCAGTGCCATGACACAGATGTCACAGAAATTATAGGAGATAAGCCTGCAGATTAAAAACAGTTGGCCGAAGCTGAACTAAAGAAGGAAGAGATGGTGCTGGAAGGAAGGAGGAGACCTTGATGCAGTTAAGGCAGTAAGGGAATTGTGCTTTCATTTTGGGAAATTCTATGTGCTTTGGGGTCTCAGTGTAGACCCCTGCATTGCCCTTGGATTCGTTTTGGCTTGCAAAGTACCTGTGTCTTTTTCTGTCTGCTCTGCTGTCATTTTTTTGTGGTAAAGGTGACTCATTTTATCTCTTGTGAGAGGCTGCCAGAGACTTGCTCAGGTTAAAACGAGAACAAAGAATAAAGCTTGTCAATTAAAGCAGAAACATATAGAAAATACGGAAGGTGTGATTCCTTACAGACATACTTACTGTCAGTCCAGTTTTGTATTTTATTCTTGGTAATATAGGCATCCTTACAGAAAAGTAAGGATTAGCAGTCCCAACGCACACTTTGGAAATGATCCTCATCTGAAACTGTCTGGTTTTATAGCCTTGGGCAAATCATATAATCTCTCTGCTACTGTTTTCTGATCTATAATCCAAGGGCAGTAATTCTTTCTTGCTTCTCAGTGGTGAATAAATGGATGCTTTGACAATGTTTTGAGGTGCATTTACAAATATTACAATTAGGAAGAAGCAGGCAGCATATGATATTAATGCCAAACAGATACAGGGTAAAACTCGGTATGCTGGATAGTGGTGCACTCAGCTACCACCGTCATGTGTTCATTAGTAATGCACAACTGGATTGATTAACTAGTTGCCACTGTGTAAAGCCCAGTCCAGAGCTGCTACTTGATATATTATTTTGGCCTGAGACAGTTGCTCAATGATTTTGTCTCTTAAGTTCAGGCAATGTCTGTCATGTCAATACAAATTATCGAGCTGAACTGAAAGAAGGAAGCTGTAGTTGTCACAAGGATACCCTTTTTATTTTCTTCTGTATGTAAGAATTGTGGCATTCCAAACTGGATTTTTTTTTTTTTTTGTATAATCTTTCAGAAGCCCAGTTTGAAATAGCTTGTCTTCATTTTGTCATCTTTTTTTCTTTCTTTCTTCCTGAGAATATTTCCTCTTGCCATTATAATAAAAATGTACCCTGTGACAAAACAACCATGTCCCAGCATATTATCCTTTCCTACCACAATGGCAGCACATTCTGTATGGTGATGAGACAGCACAGAAAATCCACCACACTGAGGTTACTTTTGCATTGTCTGGTACTGGTAACTGTGATGTGAGGCGTCAGAAGATATAACAGTTTTCTACACAAAAGAGTCACAGGAGGATTCAAACAGTCTTTGAGGACCTCGATATCCAACTGAGATTAGAGGTCTGGATGAGTCAGGGTAGTTGCGTGCAGAAGCCTTTCAGCTCTGGGCTAGTGATCTGAAGGCGAGCAGCATCTGGAAGAGGTGACCTGTTCCTGGAGGTTTTGATTGCTTATTTGAAATGGGCTTCAGCCGGGGATCCGAAGCCTTTTGCTGGCAGGCTGATTATTTCAGATGCGGGAGCTGGCACCAGCAACAGCAGCGAGGAGCTCAGCGCTCCCTCCCAGCAGCCCCATGCAGTCAGTAAGGACTGCAGGCAAGAAGCGGCAGTGCAGATAGCGTGCACTTGGCAGGTACAGATACCTGAGGCAAAGGATGGCTTGTTTTGGGTCCTTCCACTGTGGGTGAAGAGATTCCTGCCTTTCCTTTCCTCCCCTAAGCCTCTCTCTGGCTGTGCATCCTTCCTCATCCCAAACTCCTGATAGTTCCCGGGCTGCACTGCTCGTGTACATCCACTGGCATATCACGGTGAAGCCAAGGATTGCCAGCCCCATTTGAAGACAGGCTAACCGAGGCCGTCCACAAATAGGAAGCGAGGTGTAGCACTGCAAAATGATTTGCTGAAGGTTATCCAGCTGTGACTGAGGAAAGCGCACACTGTTTCTGCCGCAAAAGATGCCACAAAAGTGTAAATGTTAATAGTAATAACTTTCTCTATGTGTATTTCTGCTTTGCAAAATTACATCTCCACCAGGGGACTTGTTAATGTCAGCGGTGTTTAGTTTTCATGATCATCTCTTGAAGTGATCAGTCAGCTGTGTGGATCTACAAATTGCTCCCTTGAAGCCAGCCTCTTGGTGCGATGCTCAGGCGACAGCCAGGATCAGACTTGAAAAGATGCCTTTGATTCCCCTTTGATGTTTCTGAGCCAAGGAAGAATTTCACGCGGCCACTGGGCGGTAGGTGAGGAGCCCGCATGGTTGTGGGAAGCCAATTTTAACACGGCTGACCCGCTTCGACGCTCCAATTACCGGGGGACATCTGGGATGCCCTTGCGAGGCAGAGCAGCACGCTGCGTGTGCTGACCGGGGGGCACAGGCCGGTTTGTTCCTCTGGGTGCAGCCTGCCCTCGGCACGGTTGTAACGGCGCTTGCACAAATTGATCCAGCTCAGACTCGCCGTATTTATTTGCCTGCAGGTCGGTGTTGCTGCCAGCATGTGAGGATTGCAGGGCTCTCCTTCAGGCTTTAACGAACACAAGCGGGAACACCTGACGAGAACAGGTCCTACTTTCTAAGCCTCTCTTCCAGCTAACTCTCGCCCCCCTTTCCTCGTGTGTTGGTCCCTCGTTCACCTCTCTCCCCGGCTCTAGCCCCGGCACAACCTTTTACAGAGCCTGACGGAACCGCCCCAGCGCCGGGGCCGCCTGAGGAGCCCTCAGGAGCGGAGCGCGGGGGGAGCACGGGCCGCAGCCTGCCCGCGGGGGGCG
>VXAA01003588.1:633582-689549 GCA_013399115.1 Anseranas semipalmata | reverse complement strand
GGCGCGCTGCCGCGGCATCGCAGCGGAGCGGTGCCGGGCTCGGAGGGGCTCCTGGAGGTGCTGCGGGGCTTCGCCGCGTTGCTTTTGTTCGCGGAGTTCAGCGCGAGTAGACTGAAAGGTTGGCGAAGGCGGAGCGCTGCTCCAGTGGCTTCGCTGGCGTGAGCCTCCTTCTGCCCGGACAAATAGAGTTAATAATTAATGAAAAATCACCGTAATTTCCTTACGCACGCAAGATCTGAAATGCACGGGCTAGGAGCGCTGATCTAATTGATGCAAACCAAGTGTGGGATTGCTAACTGCCCCGCGCTCGTTGCGCGCTCATAGCGGAGCTGTCGCTGCGGGACAGCGAGCCTTGCCCCTGCCCGGAGCAGCCTGCTGCGGGGCCCGGCCAGCAGCTCGCTCAGGAGGAGGCTGGAGGAATGCTGCGCCTGCTGCACAATTTCTGTTTTGTTCCGAGCCTGCTCTGGAAGCAGAGACGCCTGCCTTCTGTAATTTATTTATTGAGTTAAAGTGAAACCGAGGTCAGGCTGAACTCTTCCTGAAATGTTGGAGAGGTCTTGGTGTGCCTTTCCCCCCCTGCCTGCCTGTGGCTCCTCTTTAATACAGGCGGTACTTTTCTCAGGGATACTTTTGGCGTTGTACTCCATGGATTAAGCATATGCTGTGGATCAGGGGGAGTTAAGAGTGGACTGATTTTCCCTCCTTTTAAAGAAATAAACATGGGCAGTTAATTGTAATATTTTTCTTCTATGTCCACTGAGACTGTAAGACTTTCTCTTACTGTACCATTCACTTTATGTCAATGCAAGTGTTTTGCTGTGAATTCTCTTTGTAGGTTAAAAGATCTCTTTCTTCAAGACAAAATAGGTTTTTCCTCCTGTGAATGTTGTTTCTAGCCATTCTAGTTGCCCTTCTTTGGGCCTTTTGTATTGCAGACCTGTTGCCTTTGAGATGAGCAAAGTGGGCTTGCCATTGTCAGTGAAATTATGTGATGCCATTATAATTTATCGACGTTATTCTCTCTTCCCCCTCTTAATTTGCCCAGGCATTTTATTTGCTCTGTGATGCTGCATGCTGAGCAGATGTCTTCACTGAGCTGTTGATTCAGCTAATTCTTTCCCCTTTGCTGTGTACAAGCAGTTGAAATTATTTCTTCCAATTTGCATTATCTTGCACTTGAAGGTGTGATTTTTCATCTTGAAATATGTAACTCGCTGTACGCCGGGATTAAAAAACTAGCCTACAGCTGTGACATTGCAAAAACCTGCTTTTAATTTTTCTTGAGTCAATGTTTGCAAAGTCAGTGAGGCTGTTAAATCGGGACGTTCTCAGTGTGCAGAGTTAAAGCGCAGGTAATGCTGGCTGGTTGGTGGGACAGAGGTTAATGAGAACGTTCTCTCTCCTAGCCCTGCCTTGCTTGATGTTTACGGTTTAGGTTGACACAGCTAGTTCTTTATGTACCCAAATGTGATATATTTATTTTTCTTCTGGAAGTGCTGAGTGCCAGCAATGCACCTGGGATAGCAGCTAGAGTTGTGCGTGCTTAGTGCTCCTAAAAAATAGGGCTCATTATTAAAGCAGGACCCAAGATTGGAGACGGCTTCCGAGAATTGAAATCCTTATCTCTGTGAGGCTTCCTGCGTTTGTAGAAGTAAAGCTGCAAAGCTGGATGAACAAAATGCTTCGAGATTTTCAAAGGGAAGATGCTCGGTTATCTTCCGCATCACCACAAATTGTGACACACGCGTGAGGAAGGTCCTTTAGTGGTCTCTGCCTGCTGGAGAGGTTTATTTCTCAAATGAGTTGGAGAGTCATAGGGAAATTGTGGTTTAACTTCAGAGATACTTCCCTATTTGGTATGTCGGGTGGTTGACTAAATCCCGTGCTCGAAGGACTGAATATACTGTTGGAGGCGTTGGGAAGGAGTTTCACAGCAATGAGGTGCCTTTGCATTTCTTCAACTATCGGGTAGGGTGTCCTTTCCCTAGCAGAGGCCAGGCACTGCTTCCAGCAGGATTACACATCTGGGATACGTTTGCCTTGCAAACACTGGCTGAACGTTAGCTCAGGCCGACGTGGCAAAGATCTGTTGGTGTAACGACAGAGAAACTGAGTCAAGAGAACTTGGCCAAATTACAGCTTCAGGAAGCACAAGGGTGCTTGACCTGGTGCCATTCAAATACGGTGCCTTCAAAGAAAGGTTTTAAAGCAACGTGTCAGGCTGCCAGCTCCTGAAACCTGAACAAGTCCCAGGTAACGTCACTGCTGCGTGCCGGTGAGCAGGGACGCGGACTTGTGGCTCCAGGCTGGTGGCGGGGCCGGACGTGGCTCGCTCTTTGCCTTGCAGGTAGCCCTGCTGTGTGGCAGTGGTGGCCCTCAGCGGTGGCTTTGCTTCGGGTAGGCTTGCAGGCAGGCTGCGGGCTGGCTCTCTGCAGCGCCCAGGGCTGTTTCACGTGGTGGCAGCTCGGGCTGGAATTCAGGAGTGCCTCTTCGTTTCCTGTTACTGTCTGTACTGCAGGTGCTGCTTTGGGAAGTGTCTCGCTGCAGTCAGAGCAGTGGTATTGCAGAGAGTAAATCCCTTACTTATTGTCCCCCATTTCTACTTTGCTTCTTCTTTAAAATACGGATTTTGTAAAATTTGTGGCATGGGCTGTGCTCTGTCTCCTCAGATTCCCTACCCAAATCAAACCTTGGCTTTCAGGACTGGTTTTGTTACACAGCTCTGTACCTTATTGAATGACATTTTGAATCCATTGGCGTTGGTGCTGGAACTCCCATTCCCTTTAGAAGGACCAGGACATTGCTACAAGCATGGTGTGGTCACCAGAAGTGATGTTTCTGCCCAGAGGTGTGCTCACGACGTCATGGGCAATCAGCCATGAACATTTGTTCTGCTCTTGACCATTTCTTTTGCTTTGCAGTGACATAGTTCCTTGAGTTCCCTCATTTCGGTGAATTGGGGGTGATGAGAATAACCTTTCTTCAGAGTTGTTTTTGGGGGTCTGTGAATGGAAAACTCAATGCAGCTTGCAACTAGAATCACAAGCTAACATTGCCTTAAATTTCTTGATGCAGGTAGGGTTGCTTTGGAAATAAGTTACAGTTTACCTTGATCCTGCCACTGTTTCAAGCTTGTGAATCACAAAAAATCGTGATAGCAAAGCAGGTCTTAAGTTCTGGCACTTTCAGCTGGGAGTAGCAGGTGGCATTTGTGGTGGGCACTGGGATTTGCGTGCTTGCAGAATGAAAATAAGAGGTAATCTTTTTTCATCTGCCACGATGTTGCCCTGTCTGCTGTCTTTGGGTCTGCAGTCCTGTAGCATGTTTGCTGAGTGGTTGCAGGTAGCCTCCTTCTCTCCACCTCTTCATTTTTTGGGAGGTGGAACACCACGAGCGCATGGTTGTGCGCTGCTCTAGGATCGTCGGCTTGCTCAGGCACTGCCTCTGTTTTGTCTCTGTTTTGTAGATCTTTTCTCTGTGAATCTTGCTCCAGCTGTTTAAAATAAGCTTATTTGCCTATCACCTGGCAGAAAAATGTGAGGATTAATTAGTTAATGTTTGTGTAATGCTTTGAAGATAATGAATGCCATATAAAGTGCTAAGGATATTCAGGTGTCATTTTTTTTTTTGCCCTCTCTTCTTTGTAAGTCCCATTAATAGTGGCTTTGTCTTCTTTTTATAGCATCTCCTACATGCTTCTTGTGCTAGGTGATAGTTCTTTAAACTTCTTCAAAACCCAGTTTTTAGTGGCGGATTATGTGGCGTACGCTTTTCTCGTGCCCTTAGTTATCCAAATGTGCTTGTTCAGAAGTGACATCTGAAACACTTTTTCATCAGCAGCTTGTTTAATATATATTGCAGCAGCGCCTGGCTCGAAGAGAGAGTGAGCTTCACATTCATAATAAGGAGAAAGTTCTTTGTCAGCGTTAGTAATTGACCCTATTATAGTCGGTTGTTAATTAGCAAATAGTTGCACAGTTTTTCCTTCACTAAGCATTTGAAAACCAGTGATAAACCATACAATTAATTGGCTACGTGGAGCTTTGGAACAACCTTTAATACAGACTATTATGCCTGTAGCTTATGTTCCTTAAAACCCGGTGTTTAAGAACAATATGAGCAGTAGAGACTAGTCAAATCTTGACGTCGCCATGGTATTTTTGCTATCTTCTATATTTGGAAAGTGAACATAGCAAGTACCACATTAAGTTGAAAGACTGAAGAATGCAACAAATAAGGCAAAGTTTAAAGAATACGAAGACACTCTGTGTGTCAGGATTTTAATTTGCCTGCCTTCGTGAGCAAGAGATACGACTCTTGTCTCTTTCAGATATGACCCACCACAGTGAAATGTCAGCAGTACTTGTTTTCTTATGTTTATTCCTTGAATGGCTCGAGGTAAGAATTAATAGGTCTGTATTATATACAGAAGAAGGTGTTCTTCCATGTAGCTAATGGGAAATGACCAGAAAACGAGAAGAAGTGTCCCGTGGGACTGTCTGCAGACGTAAATCTGTCAGGCAAGAGCATGGTTCTTCAGTGCTGTCGGTCACCTAATGCAGAACTTCTCGGTCTGGCAGCGCGTGTCTGCTGGAGCGCTCCCTGCCTCGTGTCCCGTGCCGCTGCGGGTGCTCTGAGCGGCGTTTTGGACCGGTCGCAGGTGATGTGCTGCGGCCGCTGTGCTGGCGGCCATCAGCACGTTGCAGTTTGGGAACCCCCGCGGTTGTGCTTGGGAAAAGATGGTGTCACGGTCCCAGCAGGATTGTAGGAGATGCTTCAGGTGTGACCACTGAAATCTGAGACCAAAGTGTATCCCTCTCTCTCCCCCCTTCTTCAAATAATAAATTCTTAGCAGGCTTCCTCGAGGTACTTTGGGTAACAGGGAGAACCCTGTCTCCCCTCGCCGGATTTGATTAAAATGTTGCTACAGCTATTTTGGATATTAATCATGAATGAAATCAGGGGACTGTCCTGCTTATCACTATCCATCGTGGAAGACATCCGTTACGAATGGCTCAGTGATCAAAGCAGCACAGCCCTGAATGTAAATAGAAGCGGAGGGAGGGCTTGAGTGAAAAGCAAGCAATTATTGCACAAGGTCAAGAGTGGTTTGTCTGATGAAAAAGGAAGATAAAACATCTGCAGTCAAACGGTGATTCTTGTAAACATGAGAGCTTTGGATTTGAACATCTTGTATTTTTAAGCTAGAACAAATTGGGGGGAAGGGAGCAACACATCTGTTCTTCTGTTGCTCTCACCTGGAGATAACTTAGAGCTGGTATTTTCAGTACGAGCACCCTAGGACCTGGCTGTGCCGCTGGCTTGTCTGCGGGCTTCCAAGGCAGCATCGCTGCAGTACAGGGGTGTGCCTTCAAACCCACGTTGTGTAGTGAAGTGCATGTTGCACTACGGGGTTTGTGCTGGGAACTGAATGGGAAAGGAAAGGTGAGGTCTGGTCTTGTTCTTGGGATTTCTTGCCCTTTTTTCCCCACCACATTTTAATGTAGCAGGCAAGACATCTTTTTAGTAAGTGAACTGCTCTTCTCCTAAAGAAATCAGTTATGAAATTAAATCCTGTGATCTCTGTTACTGTTTGGAATTCTGAGGCAGGTTTGGTCTTCAGCTGAATTCCCATAAAATGCCTTGTCAGGCACAATCTGTTTCATATGTACAGGGTCACTCATTGACCATATTTATGGTGGGTTGAATTCTGTTGTCCCAAAATGAGAATGACATTAGTGGGCGATTAAGCTAAGACAGAAATCAAAGTCAATATGTTGCTGAAAAATGGGCTTTTGAAATTGTGGTTGAGTGTAAGCTCAACCTGTGTTCTTGCCAAGCAGCAGTTGCGCTAGAATCAGTGTCGTTCACATCAGCCCGAGCTATTCTTGATGAATAGTGTGCAAATTGTCTACATAATTATACATGCAAGTGTTAGTGTGCGCATAAAAATTGAATGTTGACATATGGATTCAGGCACTTAAGCACTGTTTCAGCCACGTATCCATTTGTAATTTTTATGCATAATTTGTGTCCAGGGAAATACATATTTCATGCTCTTGAGCTGGAAATAAGAGAATAGGAAATAGTTTTTCTGTCCAGTATATGATGCTGCTCCTCTGATTGTTACTCCTTATTTAACTTTGATTTGTATTTTCTTGTTTTTAAAACTGTGTGTTTTCATTGCTGTTGATTAAAAAAAAAAAAAAATTTCTCCTCCAGGCATCCTGCTTGTCCTTAGCAAGAGATCATGCTGTTGTGAAGCTTTTGTGGGGAGCAAGTCATAAATTGAACTAGGTTCTGTGGGAACAGCAGTTAAGCATTTATCCAATTTAATTTGAATAATAAATGTAAAATATGAAAATATGTTCTTGTGGCTGCTTAAAAAATATTCCCATTTTTCATTCTGAAATGAGATTCAGAGAAGAGTATAATCTCAAGAAATAAATTCTACTTTCTCAGATCCTTGGTGATTTTGGGAAAACACGGCCTGAGGGATGACCACATTTTTCAATGGTGTCAGTCCTGGAAGTATAATTAGCAAATAGTTACTTGCCCAAAACTCCCTTTGCCTCTGGGTTCCTGAAGGCTCGGATGTATCTGGGGTACCGTTTGTAACCGGAGCGGGGTTGTGGCGTGCGTCGCTGCTCTTTAAGGCTTGGGTACGTTCAGCAGCTCTGCAAGGAATTGCTGGAGAGTGGGGGAGGAAAAGGGAAATTAAACCCTTTTGATCAGGCTTCTTCCACCTAGCTTGTGAGATCAAATATTTAAATACAGACTTTGATTTCAAGAGCAGAGGCGGAGCTAGAGCACGCATGGTTTTGTGCCTCGTATCCAAACAGAGACATCTCTCAGTGGTTTTGAACCGACTGTCTCGGGGTTTGGTTCACCTCTGTCTCACCTGAGAATCCTCGATGCACCTGAGAGCAGACACTGCGATCACGTGAGTGATGTGTGACCCATGCAATACAAAATTCTGTGAAAATTAATTCCGATTCAGATCTTGAGCTGCGGAAAAATGCGCAGACTGCCAGATCTGCATTTCACAGCCTGCCTTGTGTATGCATTTTCCCGAAGGTCTTCACCAAAATTTCCTGCACCCGAGGATATCGGGCGGCTGTTGCAATTGGGTACAGCTTGCTGAGCCAGCCATGGGTGAGGACCCGTTCTGCTAGGTACTGTGCAAACACAGCATGCAATAAAATAGACCTTCCCCCGGTTTTACCACGATTTCTTGTCAACGTAACCCTCACCGGGGAGGGATGGTGCAGATGTTGGATGCATTGGTCCTAATACACCTTCCGCTTTAAAGGGTACCGAGATAGGCAGCCTCTTGAGGAGTCTTTTAGGTGAAGTGTTCAGTCTTCCTTAGCTTTTCAGTGGTGGCTGTGAATAGATTTTTAAATCTTTAGGATGCTCAAGTGACAAGAGTTTAGCTTGTTTCTTATTTATAGAGTTCCATATGTGTGAATGTAGCACTTCCTGACACATACGAAAGGAGCCTTCCTGCCCGGGGGGCCCGTCACCTTTCTTGGCCTCTTCTTTTTTTAATACGAGCTCATCTCCTCTTGTGCCCCGCATTGAAACAAAAAGCAGCGTGCTTGCTCCGGCACTGCCTGCCTGATGAGCTCTCCTGCAAAGGCTTCGGCAGAACGTCTGGAGTAAATCTACCTGAGTCATATCTTACAATTAAAGTCATACAGCACAGTACATGCAAATGAGCCTCGTCTTTGCTGCCGCTTTGCCTGTGGGCTGTGCACGAGTAAGATGCTGATTTTCGGTGAAGAGTGCATAACCGCTTCCGTAAGATTCTCTTTTCCCACCCTGTGGATTTCAGGCTGTTGCAGCAGTGCTGGCTGAAGCCCTGGCGAGGGCGTAGCTGCTGGTGCGGGCATCGCAGCCCCAGCTTGGCGGCAGGGCACGTCAGCCCCACGGCGGGGACTGGCACTCGGTGACAATAACTGCTCGTCACGGCTTGCCTTCAGCAGAGCTGCCAGCGAAGGCGGAGGTTTGATGGAAAACTGGCCTCTTATTTATTCCTGGACAGGGCCTTCATTAATTTCAGCAGGAAGAAGCTGGAGAGAGCAGAACTACTCAATTCTTATCAGTTTGCAAACACCGTGCACTGCAAATGCTTGTTGGAAGGTGGTGAACTTCTCGGCTCAGCCGATAACCTCCCCGTATTGCTGCCACTGCCTTAAATGCGCAGTCAGGGCATTTCTGCCCAACTGGATGCCTTCAGCCGCGATCCCTTGGTTTTTATAACCAAGAAAAGCTGCAACATTAATCTTAATTAAAGGGAGGTGATGATTTATTCAGCAGGGCTGATGGGTGCGCTTGTATGCACAATGCCTTTCACGGTGGGTTTTGTTCTAAACTAGAGCATCGGAGAGTGGTGGTGGAGGTAAGCTGCAGCAAAATGAGTAACGTGTGTGGATACCTAGGGAGAAACTGGGCAAAGTAACGGTGGACATTTGCAATGCAATGTGCCTCTCCCTTGAAGCACCTGCGGTTCCACCAGCGCAGTGAGTTTTTTGTTAGTGGCAACGCAGACAAAGCAGTAGTTAAAGCTGTCACTGTTTCCAGAATCCAATTTTTCAAAAGGTTTATAGCTCTGCCATTATAAGAGGGGAAAAAAAAAAAAACCAAACAACTGAAATTGGCTAAACAGCCTTCCCATCTGGAAAAGACATGAAATACGTGTGCTTCCAAGTTATCGGTAAAACTGTACGGATGCTTTAAACAAAGTTCATGATACTGTTTGGTGTCATGTTGGAAGTGGCCTTTGTAGCTTTTTATATTCCAATTCTTTCTTCTCGGCACTGAGCTCATAACTACGTATCCTTATTTAACTGCAGTTTTCTAAACCAAGGAAACAGCCTGCAGTTTCACTTCTTCCCTCTGTGTTCAACCTTGGTTTCAGTGAAGGTTAGGTTTAGCCTTCTGTAACTCCAGATAGAAATAAAACTTTAAGATACTTGGATAACTACAAAAAATTGGGGTGAAGAGTGTTTAAAAAAATATTTAGGATTAAAGAGATCTGCTCATAAGTCCGTGTTAGATTAATCCTTCCTGTAAAGCCCCTGACTGCAATGATTTTTAAGCGTGAGTTTGAATGTCTGTCTCACCTCGCTTAGCACAACTATATTTGTCTGCTTTGATTGGCAGCACCGTGTATTTATCTCACAAAATACACAAATGATTCACATTCATCAGCCTGAAGTAGGAAGGTTGAGCTCTGGACACCTGGATTTAGAAGAATGAGTGTCTGTCAATCGAAACAAAGCATCAAGGACATCTGTGCTGAAGGTGGTGGCTGACTTGCAAATGGGCTTTTTCCCTCTCGCAGTGAGACATCTGATCTGCGGGACTTGGTGGTGAGTCTCGCCTGTGTGGTGGGGTGACTTGTTCACCCTAAGCCTGTGCAGCCTGTCGTGCCTTGGCATTTTACATTACAGGTGTATTTTCTAGTAACTTCTAATTCCCAAGCATGTCCTGAGATTTGTTTTGAGGATGACAGCCCTGCTGGCTCACTGCTCCCTTGTACCTCCTCGCCCTCCCCTTTCCTTATGGGAAAAAACTTCTGGCGCTTACAGAACATGTTTCATAGGTGCAGATTTTGTTTCTGTGCCTCAGTGACGTGGTGTTTGCAAATAGCTGAATTTGTAACGGAACGTAATGCCTGGGGCTGCGTCTTCTGACTTGGGTTGGCTTGGTGCCTTGTTTTTGAATGCCGCAATCTGTGATACACGGGATGCAAGAGGAACAGGCTCTTTCTTCTCCCCATCTACCCCGGACGCAAATTTTACATCCCTGTTGGAATGAGACATGATCAAAATTAGTCCTGTAATTAAGGAAACATTGAACCTCTTGTGTGTGTTAGGCAAATGAACTAAAGCTTTTAGCCAAGCAATTAAGTGTTAAGGTTTTACTGTAAGGTGAATGTAAACTAGATAATTTCTCCAGCTAAGCTTCCCATAATCATTCCATTAGTATGAATTCATTACTGTGCAGAAGGGAGGCAGCGTAGCCTGATGGATAAGATTATTATTATTATTGAAGATTATTGCAGTACAAATGAGCGGTGGAGGCCCCAGCTGAGGTTATGGTTGTATTTTGCTGGTTTTGCTTTATGGCTGGGTGAAAGACAGATTCTGTTCTGGAACAGCCGTGATTTAAATAGACCAAAAGCTGCACCAGAAGAAATAATTTCTTTGCATAGATGCAGAACTGAGATGCAGAAAGATGAAGTGACATGTCTGCGAGGACAGCTCAGATGTGGTCAGTGGAATCCAAGCTTGATGCTGTGGCACAGGCACTGGCCTGCGTGAGAGTTGTGGTATGGCCGGTGGGAAACTCGAGCACCCTTCCACTGTGGAAGGACGGGTGGGAGAGGCTTGTGGTTGTTGGCGCTGTATGCGGACACAACTACTTACAAGGGAAATGAAAACAGAATTTGTCTGCTCTCTGTCAACTTGGGTTAGTTATTTAACTTCACGGCTCTCGCTGCCTTCCGTGGAGTATGAAAGTATAGGGACAAGAGGGCTTTCAAAGTGGTGTTTTGCTGCCTCTCTTGTTACAGTATATTAATTTACATAGGAATTTTTATTTGATTATCTGACTAAGGAACAAACTTTTAAAGGGGATGACTTCTTAACTGAAAACATATTTATTGACATTGTGTTTATCTCATCTTTCCACGTAAGAATGCTTGCTGGGGGTGGTGTTGGTCCAGTTTCAGTAAATCATGTGTATGGCTTTTTTTATTTGTTTATTTTGCCGGTCAAATCAATATAATAGTTTATTTAAGGCAGCATATCTCAAGATTGTGAAACAGGTCAAGGCGATTTCAAAAGCAGCTTGTGTTTTGTTTCTCAGTGTGGAAGCTGTGATTAAGTTTCCGGCTTTGTTTTTCTGTAGGCATTCCTGCCGGTGTTTGGGTATTCACTGAAGGTGTCTCCACTCATAGAAAAAATAAGTGACCACAAGGATTTTAAGAAGCTTCTCAGGACACGAAATAACGTACTAGCGCTGTATTCCAAATCTGGTAAGTTCTCCTTTTCTTCTGAATGTCACCGCTCATTGAGCCCAGCAAGGTGCGTGTGTTTGTGAACATCTGCGTGCACGTTCACCTCCCTGTGTACGTACTCAAATGGCTGAGCTCTTGTCCTTGCTCTTTGTTCAGCGTTGTCTTACATGACTGCGAGGTGTAGCACAAGGGCTTCTTTAGGACCAGTGTCCTTTGTTCTAGTGCAGAGACCCCTGATGCTTCAGGATAGAAGAGGCTCCTTTAATTTGGTCTTCTAGTTGCCCTGTCACATTGGCAAAAATGTAGCTTCTGGCTTTGTCTCCAAAAATGGCTGCTCATAAAAGCCATCAGTCAGAGCTTTCTGGTGTGTTTATCGCAGTAGTTTGCAAGTTTCGATTTCCTGGCGGCACTGAAAGGCCTAATGATAGTTACAGTACTGAAATCAATCCGTCTGTGCTTTTGACAGCTTTGGATGTCCCACAGTTGTCTTTCAACTCTAATGAACAAAATATAAAAATAAAAAGTGAGCTGCTTGTGTAAGAGGGAGAAATGGCTCATTTCACATCATGCCACCTGTCCCCTTGAATCTCTTTGCTGTCATCTCTCGCTCAGGCTCTCATAGTTGTTCACTCTTGCTTGTATGTGTCTGCTCTTCCTTTTGCTGTGTTCTGCTCCTTCTGTACCTTTTCTCATTTGTCACCTTGGTTTGGTGCTTTTTTTTTTTTTGTGGCACCGTGTAAAATGATGAAGCAATCTTTAAGCTCCACACTCAAGTGCAGAACACTGTTGTGGACATGGAAGTCATTGGATGGCAGGAGAAAAAAAAGGCATTACTAAACTGATTTTCTTTAATATGTATGACAATTTTTGTTAAAAATATTTGCATTTTGTTATAATGAGAAACTTTGAGTTCTCGAACTTGGGCAAATGGTTTTGCAGTAACAGGTTCAAAGCGAGTCAGAAAAGAGTTTCTAACGCTTTTTGATTTTGAAAGGAACGCTTTAGATAAAAAAAAAGCATCTGTATTATTCAGCTTTTAAAGGGAAACTTTTCTTTTTATGCTTAATACATTAAGTGGTGGTTGCTTTCATTTTTAGTAGCTCGACCAGAACGCTTTGGCTCTGACACTCATCGTATAAATGTTGCCCTATGGGCATTGTTCAAAAAGCATGTTGTGGAGATCTCTTTTTTCTGTTTTTATTATTTAATTGGTTGGTTTTAGCAATCTAAAGCACTGCATGCAGAGCTGGCTGTGGGATTAATGTTTCTTCCTCACATGGTGATCCTTGCATGATTAGCAAGTTCTTGCATAACTTGTCACCCGGTAAAGAAAAAAGGGAAGGGGAGGAAGAAAAGATGGGAATACAGGGGTGCAGTTCTAATCCCAGTTACACATCCCCTAGCTGTGATGAGAAACGGGCCAACAACCAACTGTATTGCTGAAACAAAGGCTTTGCTCCTCAGCTCAGCGTAACTAGATGGGTATTCCTATCTCATGCAGAAATTCATTGGCTCAGGAGATGTCCTCATTTATAGGGGACGTTTAGTTCATCCTGTCAGCTGGATGTCCTGCCAGGGCTGCTCAGCTAGTGAGTCTTACGGGATGAGTCTGTCCGATCCCAAATGCTTGTGTTAATTTGCATTCTTTCTTTAATGGGAGTTTGTCAGACCGTTCTGCTCTAAGTACGCAGGAGGAATTGCCACGCGTGTCTGCGTCCCTGTGCTGGAGAGAGGTGGCAGTTGTGCATTGCCAGCACTGGGCAGGAGAGTTTCTCGAGAGCTGATGCGAGTGGGCTGGAGGCTCTGATGGCATCAGCCCCAAGCAAAGGCTGTCGCATACAAGGAAGCCCCTTTCTAGCTCAGGAGATTGTTGGGATAAAAATCATGTAGGCCTAGAAATTATTTGAGGGGAGCTATTGCTACTTGCTGGCTCTACTCACCTACTCTGACCATGGGCCTCCGCTTTCTTCACTGTTGGAAACAAGTTATTGGTCTATGTAGACGTTTGATCTGGCCCAATATAGCCATGCTTTAGTCAATTAGTTGAACTGGTTGGGGAGCAGCAGCAGGTAAAGTAGTTCCAGGATTTCTTTTTTCTGTTTTATTGAGGCAGGAAACAGTCTCTATTAGACTTTTGGGGAATTGGTGCTTGTTGGAGTCTCTGTAACTTTCTTTCTTGAGCTCTTGTCCCATTTTTCTTCTCTGTTTATTTTTAATACCATTTATAAGAGTTTTGGAATGGAAATGTTTTGCAAAATCTTCACGTGCCATGACATAATAAATAATATATATAAATACAACCAGTTTTTGGAAGGTCCTTCTCTAGGTGCTTTCTGCTAATAGTTTTGAGCTCCTCATGACCGTTGGTTTGGGTGTCTCCCGGGGTTATTATGGGAGTAACAGCATGTTATGTGTGTATTACAGGGATGGAAATGAGGCAGGTAGAGACACTGAATGACATGCCCTTACAGCTGATGAAGGTCCTTAATGAAGTGCTCTAATTAGCAGACAATGGTAGAAAGCAGTTAATGCCCAGCCACAGGAAAAGGTCAGTGTTAGGATGGAAGCTGGTTTGCAGGAGAGGACGCAGTGTAGCTCTATAAATGCAGGTCGGGGAGTGTACAGGGGTATGAGTTTCAGTGTGGTGGTCAGGGAGGTTGTGGAGGGAAGGAGCCACCCAACTTCAGCTGTAGCCAGCATTCCTTCTAGTTTACAGAAGGTTTTACTGATCCCTCTCTTACTGGTTTCCTCAAATTAGAGATGATGTTATTCCAGTGCTTCAGAACAAAGGAATGCATCGTTGGGGCTTTCTGTTTGGAGTAATAATGCTGTTGGTGATTTTTTTATTTCTCCAGCTGCTGCTGCGGAAAGCTCACTCAGGTTACTGTCCAGCGTGGCCCAGGAGGTGAAAGGACGAGGTACTATAAGCTGGATAGACTGTGGGTATGTGATATGCTGTTTTTTTTTTTTTTTTTCCACCCTCCCCTTCTGGCTTTTATTGCTGACTTAGCTTTTTTGATAGCTCTGAAGCTTTTTGTCTGTAACTGAACCCACATCACTCTGTGCAGTTTCTTCACAACCGCAGGGAGCCTACATCTTACATCTTTTGTCTTCCTTCGGGCCGTTGGTGAGGGATTGGCTTTCCACTCTGGCTGTTGTCACTTCTTCTGTGACAGCATGTTTTCAGCCTGACGCTGGAGACTCCTTCTATAGCATCGTCTTTCCTGGGGTGCATGTAGCATGGAAACTCTGAGTGTTCCAGCTTTCCCACAAGCAGGGGGAGGAAGAATCCCACGTTACGCCTCAGCTGGAGGGCGATGCAGTTCTGCTCTGACAGCAAATGTTGCATGTGCAGTAGGGCTGTTTGGTTTTGAAGTGTCCACCCATTTCTGTTTCTCAGTAAAATGTGCTTTCTTCTAAAGAACTTCCTCTCTCTGTGCTTGTGGGTTCGTGGCAATATTTAATGTGAAGGTGGGGAAACTTGTTTTTGTAAGTGGTTGCCTATGTGGGGTGGAATGAACAGGTGTATGCCTTCTGGGTTGCAGATCTGAAAGCCTTCAGTGTGGTTCTGCCCAATAACACATTGCCTGTGGTTTTAGTTTGTCTCGTAGTGCTTCTCTGCCTCTGCAGCTTGAGAGCTTTGCCTGCAGGTGGCAAATTCCCTTTCCTGGTCTGCAGAGGAACAGTTTGCTGGCTACCTGTGTGTTTGGGTGGATTCCCACGGTATGAACAAATTGTACACTGGGCACAGATCTGTCATCTCTGAAAATTGTGTTGCTCCCTTTAAAACTGCGTTTTTGAAACCAATCTTTATCCATCAAGTAGAGACCCAGAAGAAGTCAAAGTTAACGTGCTTTCGTTGTTGGTTAACCTTGCTCGGTCCTGCCCCGCCACGGCTCACATCTCCCTCCTGGGGAGTCCTGTGCTCCTGCCTTCTGTTTGCGTTCTGCTGGGCTGGTCCAAATGCACAGACGCTTCCAGCTCTGCCCAGCTGATGAGGGGAGCGGTCCAAGTCATCAGCTGGCAGAACGCAGGGCTGCTCCTTGGAGGTCAGTGAAGCCTGTATCAGTTCCCACCTGCTGAAAAGCCAGCGACTAAACTGTATGGACCCTGAAGAGGAGAAAGTGGCGGGGAGATGTGGCACATCTCTGAAAGCCAGTCTCCTTTCCTAACGAAAGCATCGATAAACAACTTGTAGTTGTTAGTCATGAAGGCTAGTGAATAGAGTGGTGGGCCAGGTTCTTGGCTTTAGTCTCTAATTGGCTCTATTTGTGATGGTGGAGTGGTCCCTTTGCCTTTCTGTGTCACTTACTTCCCATTTGTTTTAGGCTACCTCTGTGTTGTGGGGCTTGCCGCTTACCGTGCGTGTGCATGCATGCATGAGGCGTGTGTGTACAGCTCCTGGAACGATGAGGTCGTTTGTTTGGCCCTTCAACATGCTGCTATAATGCAACTGAGCAATAGCCAATATCTTGCGATAAATCTCCAGGATTTATTTTAGTTCTGGGTTGGGGAAGGAAAGATTCAGTGTTTAGGACTTCCATTTGAAACCCAGGGAAGTATTGGCACTTAATTCAAGAGTTCAGTCGCCGCTCCTGAGCGTGTAAGTGATGGTGATGGGGAGGGAAATGCATTGTTTTTGCTGTAAAGTAAATCTGAATTCCTCAAACTCTAGTATGCTCTCCCTTTCCTTTCCTTACAAAGTTGTCATCTAAAACAGACTTTTTTATGGAAGTTACTTGCAAGAAAAGTATTTTCAAGTCCCCTCCAGGGAGTGTTTTAAGCCATTTTGTAGAAGGCTTGGTCCTTGCAGTATCTTTCGTCTGAGCAGGATGGGGAACTGCTAAGTTAAGCTTCCTATCCTTAATGAAAGGGTGAGTTGTTCCCAGAGAGCGAAGCAGCCTGATGAAGGTCATGCTGTAAGAGCTTGGGAGATGTGAGAATAGATTTGTAGGTTCTCAAAATTTGCTTTGATGCCAGTAATATCCCAATCATATTTCCACTCGCTGAGTGACAGGCAGAGGGCAGGGTGCTGTGAGCGTGGCAATAGACGCAGTCTTCTCTTTGAGGGTTGAGCAGCGCTTCCTTCCACATCACTCATTTGGGAAGAACCTGAAAAAAAGAGATGGTTTGGCCAACTGCAGCTGTTTTTTTTTCTTTTTTTGTCAGATTTTTCTTCTGTCCCTGCTTCCAGCAGAGAGGTGTCCTAACAGTTCTAGAGCCTGTCCCATGGACAGGGGAGCTGGAAGACTGGTGGGTGGCAGAGGAGGTCTTGATATACACAAAAAAAACAAATGGCTTGAGCCTGAACCAAGTTTTCTGGTTGATTTGCTTGTTTGATTTCAGAATGCTCTAAATATCTATCTCTTAGTGTTGAGGTGACTTTTAAACTTTTTTTTTCCTTGAAATTTTTTTTCCTTTGATTATGGCTTTTTTGTTTTTGATACAGGTGGCTGCAAACTGCTGCCGACCTCATTCCAGCAGTAATAGGAGGGAAGCTGCAGTAGTGCTGTCTGTCACTCGTCACAAAGGGCCAGTTGTAGGGACTCGGAACAGCTGAGTCCTGCCAGAGCTGCTCAAGCCATTCTCCCGGCGCAAGTATTCTGTGAGGCTTATTTGCAAGTCTTCGTGCCGAAACAAACAGCACACAGATGCAGGGATATTTACAGCACAGGCTCAATTTGTTTTACAAATATTGACAAGGAATGGCTTGTTTGGCAGCAATATTTAGCAGGGAATTTTGGCTTTGCTCTTCGCATCCTGCTGTAGCGGACTTCTTTGCCTTCAGATCCAAGCATTGGCAAGGTTGGCATACATGCAGAGCTGTGGTTTGTGTCTCTGCTTCCCTGTGGCGGTGACAGAAGTCTTTCTTTTCTTTTTCTTTATTGGTTGTGGGTTTTTTTATTAGTTTGTTTCTTGTAGTTCCCCTTCCTCCCTTCATTTTCGGGAGAAAGAAAACATATTGGTCCACTGATGGAAATCATTATTAATTGCTAAGTCTCAGCAGTGTGTTGTGTATTTCATGCGGCAGAGGGGAGCGTGCAGGTTTGGGGCTGGCGGCTGCCTGCCTGCATTGCTGCTTGTGTGGAAACCACGCTGCCGCTCCTCGGCTTTGGTTGGGTCTGTGGTCTGAGCCAGAGGTTCGGCTCGAGCTTTCAGTTCCAGGTTGAGTGGTCTTGGGAATACCGGGGAGGCGAGTTTTACAGCCTACTCTGGGGAAAACACGCTTGGTTTCCTGCTGAGATGGTTGGTGCGGAGGAGAGGAGGCTGCCACTTGTTTGTGGCCTTGCCGCAGGGCAGCAGAGGTCCCAGAGCACCGGGGCTCACCGGGCGCAGGACTGGGAAGTGCCAAGTACCTGCCTTCCCTGCGCGGTGAGGCTCGTGCAGCGCCGTGCCCTCGGGAGCAGGGCCATGGAGAACGGTTCTGCAGATAGGGGCCTCGTTCACGGGAGGCTTGAGCCCGTTCGCACAGGCAGGCGGGGGCCTGTGAATGTGCAGTGCTAGAGCTGCTTGCGGTGTTAAAGTGGTCGCTTTTTGCTCCTGCGTGCTGAGATAGCTTATGTGGCTCTGTAAGCAATTAAACATGAAGTGTTTCAATTATGAATAAAAGACCTACAAATGATGTGACAAAAATGTGTTTTATTCCGTTCTTTCCATGTCTTAATTAGGAATTCCTTGCTGAGATGTTTGATGTTGAATGAACAGAGGTGTGAGAGATGATAGAATATTGAGTTAATGTCTGGTCAGATGCAATCTCCTGCGTGGTAGCGGCTTTTTGTTGCTGTGGGTTTAAAAGAGCTCTCTGCTACCTTGTATTTAGTTATTTCCTCCCTGTAATACCTGGTGCTTCCTTGCTGAGTTCAGGCTAACTGGTAGCATGAGTAGAGCACAACGGTGCGCATTGCTAAATCTAATTCAGAATGCCCCAGAGACATGGGTTGGTCTTATAAGCAAGTGTTTTGGGATTCATGTTCAGGGAGACACTCTTCTGTAAGAGCTGGGAGTCCCAGCTTCTGTTCCTGGCTCTGCTGTTAATTTGTGCTGTTAAAAAAAGGTGTATCTGTGTTTTCCAGGCAGTTGGATAAATACTGCCTGATTCATTAGTCAGTGTTTATAAAGAGTTTGGAGAACTTTGAAAGGAAAAATGCTACAACAGCTCAAATGGATGTTGCTCATTTAGTGCATTCAGATGCTGTTGGGTAGGCACATAGGTGAGAGGAGGAGGGGATTATTTATTGGATTCTATTTACAGCAGGCTGGTAGAAATTTTGAAAATGGAAGGGATCCACAGGGAGCTGAAGCTTAAGATGCCCGCCAAGGGAAGGCGTGCTGTCCTGTGTGATCTCTGCGTCACGCTGCTAATGGCAGGTGGGTGCCGTGGGCCTGGCGTGTGGCACAGGGCCTCTGCGTCCCGCACCGTCCCTCGTCTGCCTGAACCTCCGTCTGCTGAGGCACAGGGGAGCTGGGGCTGAGCACAGACGTGGTCAAGTACAAGAGGAGTTTTGGGTGAAACTCTTGCTAGCAAATCCTTGTGGTGGTAAGTAGAAGGCACAAAGTGATGTGCGTGGCAACACAGTGAGATGAACTTCATGCTTGGATGAAAGACCAAATTTTTGTTGCTTGTCTGCAGAGCAGACAAGGACCCAGTCCTGTCTTGTGACTCCCTGAGGTCTGGTTTTGAAGAGTGATCAGTATAAAGTTATCCTCTGCTCTTCAGAAGGTTTTGCAGTAGGGGCTGTGGGGTGGCCAAGGCCGAAAGTTATCTGGAAGAGTGTAAATAGCGTGTGGAAGAGGAAGGAAAGTAAAATGGCTGTGTTGAACAGAGGAAAATGTTCGGCAGGTTTATAAAATGCGTCATGGTCAGGTGCAGCTTTGAGGAGGTGGCAGAAGAGGTTGAAATTAGCTCTTTCTGTCCGGAGCATGGTTCTTGTGAACACTGCTGTGCTTTTTCTGTTACTAAATTGTCTGGACTTCCTTATTTCAGATAAGGGGAAGGAAAAAAAAAAAAGCAGACCATGTTATAGTTGTCACCCTCTAAAAGGCAAATTGCTTGGAGACTCCTCAGTCTCCTGGGCACATCAAGTGCTTGCGATGCTCTTACTCTAAGATCTTGTGGTAGGCAGAAGTGGGGAGCGTGTGAGGCTGTTGATGGGGCAACCCTGAACTGGATGGACGCTGGCATTTCCTCAAATAGAGGAAAATCATGTCTTGGACTCCTGTTTTTTCTGGCATGGTTGTTTACCAAAAATCAAATACCTGAGTGAAGCGTCTGATTGCTGTCTTCTGGAATTGCAGACCAGGTGCACGGTGCATGTGGGTGGTGCTCCTTGAGAGTGTGTTTGATTTTTAGCAATAACTCCTACCCAGTTGTGTAGACTGGTATTTTCCAAAAAGCACCCCTTTCTTCGGCTCTGGGTAAATATTCTCTGCTCAATCTTGCATGGCTCCCTTTACTGTAGGTCCCAAACATAAACAAAGCTGTGTGATTCCCATCTGCTGTCATAGCGCATGTGCTTGGCTTTAGCACATCAGACTGCTCGGAAGAGGAAATGCCATCTGGCTAAAATGTCTGACTAATTTTTGGTTGGTTTTAATCCCAGCTTTCCTGCTTTGGTGTCCTGTGTGTCATGCCTGTAGTCCCTTTCCCCAGTAACTATTTTTAAATGTTGTAATCCTGTGACCCTTAGCATAGAGGTGAGATGTTTCCCTCAGTGTCCCACCCAAACCCAGCTGGTAAAGCAGCCCCTTCGAGGCTATGTATCTAAACATCTGCTGGCTCAGGAGAGAGCTAAATCTAGTACGTAGTCTTCTTTTCTGGGATGCCCCCAGTTTGTGTTTGTATGCTTTTTAGATGAAATCTATCTTCCCAAATTTCTGACTTCCTAATGCTTTACCCATATACAATCATAAATTTATTTAATGCCTTGGAATAGGAGAAAGGAATTTCAGAAACAAGGCTACCGGTACAGAGAGCATTAAGTGTCATTTTGCTCTTTAGTTTCTACCTTCACTCATGTAAAGCAGATCAGAAGTAGGATTTATTTAAGAGTAAGTCTACTCATCTTCCTTCTTGTAGTTGAATTTTAAAGCTGATGAAAATCTTTGAAATTGCAAATAAAAATGACCAGATCTACTGGGGGGGGGAGAAAAAGAAAGAAGAAAGGAGCATGCTTGCACTGATGTAGCCCCTTCCATCCAAGCAGGTTTGCAGTGTCTGGATTTCTGCCTTTTCCTACAGCTGCCTTGAAGGTGGAGGGCAGTGGCGGCTCAGCAGCAGATGGCAGGTGAAGTTTTGTGCCGTTTGCAGCCCAGCTGGGAGGGTACACCAGGTATCCATAAGGAATGGTGTGCAAGCGTAGTTACACTGACAACGTGATCTTTGTATGGATGTGATTTATATGGGCTAACTGCATTTGCAGCATAGATTTCCAATGCCTTCCTCCTCCTGTCTCTTTCATAACCTGTCTGTGCAGTTAATGCCAATTCCCCTTAAAGCCATTTTATCTGATGGTCAGAGTGACCGTGCAGGAAGTGCTGCTCCATTTGCAAAAAAAATTCCTTTAAGTAAGCTCTTGGTTCCTAACATAATAAACCTGTTTAGGCTGGTGTATTGCACTAATTCCGAAATACAGAGCATTTAACTGAAATCCACTGTAGTGCGTGGATATACGAGTCTGGGTTTGTGTCACAGTTTCAGCCTAACCATGTGTATGCCATGATTCTTGTTTTGCCTCAAGTTACTGATTAACTGTGAATCTTCAACGTTGCTATTTTTCAGTCTAAAATGAAGAGTGAATGAGCTAATAAGAGTTAATGAGAAGTTATCTCTGTTTTCCTGCAGTTACTACTTCATTTAAAAAATCCTCTGCATGCTCTCCAGGCTCATCATGCAGCTAGAGATCATAAAAGAGGAGACAGATGAACAGTATGATGTGCTGCAGCTTCTGCGTGCCTGGAGGTGGGACATCTGCAACCTGCTTTTGTGTGGGTTTTATTTAGGGTGAATTCATAGGTAGCGTTAGTGCTCTTGTGTCCCAGGTTAGGAGTGTGTCCCTCTGCACCGATGTGATGGGGGTTAGAGAAGGTCTGGATGTGTCTGAAGAGGAAGGTCTCATCTTTATAGAGAGAATTCAAGCGCTCTGCGTTTCTAGAAGTTCCTTTGGTGTCTCCTTTGCACGTGTGCATCTTATTTCTGTGCAGGTATGTGTGCTGTCGAGTGCCTCTTACTAATTTATATTTCCATGGAAAGTACCATTCATTATTACTGACTTTCTGCAGGGCTGGAGCTTCTGCTGTATAATTTTTTTCCTTAATTGGTTTTGTTTGATGATGCCTGTCACCTTTTTGTCTTGGGGTTCTTTCTGCTCTTTGGCTCGCTCTTGCTTTTAGTGAGAATTAATCTCATGGGTTTTAATTTTGGGAAAATACTTCTTTTCGATCTCATTCCTATAGATTCTTGGTCTCTCTAATTGACTATGGGCACAGTCATTTTTATTGGATGTCTGGTGGTGCTGGGTCTCCACAGCACAGAGATTTTTCTGTTTGCATTCCTGGCACGTTTCAGGGGAGTGTTTGGAGCAGAATGCTCCAAAGATGGCCTTGTGGGTCACAGAGGGGCTTTCTGCTGTGATCTGGGAAGGAAAATCAAGCCTTAAATTCAGAGGAGAGACTGCCCCGCCAGCCTGCTAATCCTAATCTTTAATTCTTTCCAGCAGCACGTTTTCCCTTTCTGGTTTTTGTGTTCCCCCATCCCTTAAAAGATTCAAGCTTTTCATCTACCACGTTGTTTGAGCTGCTCATTTGTTCTGTGCCATGGAAACCTGTTGCTATTGTTACTTCTTTTGTAAGTTCATTTCCATAAGGAATCTAGAACGGTGACAAAGCGTTGCCTCATTTTAAAACACAGGATTTGTCTTTGAAGCTTCCTGTTTTTATTTCTTCCGTGTCCATCTCTCCTGGGTCCTGTTCCTATTTTGCTTGTCTGCAGGTTCTTAAACCCTACTCCTGAGCACAGCATCTAAGTGCCTGTCTGCACCAAGAGCTGCATATGTGTTTTCTGTTTGAGTAGATGTAAGCCATTACCATCCGCTGGCTGCTTAGCACAGCTCTTGGGAGAAGTGCTCTTGCGAGCTAGGCTGATGGTTTGAGAAGTGATTTTATTTTTTTTATTCTCTTATTTCAGATCTGTCTCAAGGGTGATACAGAAAGGTCTGGCATCATTAGAGACTATGAGGAGCCTTACAAAGGGGGCATACTGTAAGCAGTGGTTGTGGCAGCTGCCACCCCAGACCGGGAGAGAGGATGATAACGGAGGCAATGCCCCCAGCCTGAGGGGGTTTTTGGAGGGGTCAGTCTGTTTTCCTTTGGTCAGCAAAGTACGCAAGCTGCTGTAATGTAAATGGCCTTGTTGGAGACTAGGATTGATGATTGGAAGGAGTGTAGTCAAAATCCCATATTGTCCAACTCACAATGGCTAATGAGTTGTATTTTTTGATTTCTGAACCCTGTAGGAGCAAATCCAAGTACAACTGACTGTTAATGACTTCCTCTTTCAAATTAGGTTTGCAAGTACAAATGCGGTTTTTATTTTTATGTGGCTTGTCGAAATTTCTGGCGTTGACACCCCTTTTGCTGCAGTTTTGGGTCACAAGCTCAATTAGTTGTTTGGCAGGATCTCAACTCCCTGCTTTCTCAGGATGTTCGTCAGTCTGTTGTCTGGAGAGGGTGCTCTCTGGAAGGTAGCCAGAGGGCATTGCAAAGGCTGTGCATTGGGCTGGGAAACCCTGTTTGATATTCGGTTCTGAGGGATAGTCTGAAACTGCAGTTCCCTGAAGTTACAGCTGGAGTTGTTCGCTGTATGATGGTTTTCCCTGTAATGTAAGAGAATGAAAGCAATTAAACAGCAGAGGCACTAGTGAGAGAGTGCACTGATAACCTGATGACAGCCTTGACTGGTGCCTTCCAAAGCTTTTTCCAGTGTTGGAAGACTTGTTTTGTAGGCAGCCCTGCTTCTGCTCTGCTCTATCACCCTGCTCTCAGTGCCTGCTCCTCCTCCTGACCCGTTCAGTCTCCTCTCTTCCAGCTGTTGGGACAGTGGCAGTGTTTCTATACAAGAGAGCCTCCATCCTGTTGGGGTCTACAGGTGCAACTAATGTACGGGGCTGCTGAAGCACAACTTAAGTGCATTGTTGAGCCCTGTTTCAGAGACGTACAGATAACATTTTATGTCTGCTCTACAGACCGTGAGATCTGTGGTTCATGAGGTTATGTAATATGCTGATAGGAGAGCAAGATAGTTTCTGTGCAAGCAAATATACTGACCTTGTTACTAAAATCAGTGCTGCCGCAGTGTTTTTATTAATCACTTGTGTCTGGGAATGCTGTGGGTATAGGCAAAAAAAGGTTCGGTCCAGTCTGCACTGTGAAGTGTTGCAGACCCAGCACCATTTGAGCGATGTGGTCGCACAGCACATAGTGCTATCACGTTGGCAATTGGAGATGGCAACTTTTTTGATGGCATTTTTGTCATTTCCTAAATGAGGATTTGCCAGTCATTCCAGATCCTTCCTCCCTAGAGGCTGAAGTGGCTGTAAGGTCATTTTCCCATCTTGTTGAGGAGCCAGTGGTCAGCATTACACGATAAAGGTAATATTTAGGGAGCTGCAGAAAACGTTGTTTGTGCTCGTGAGAAAGGATGGTGCTGCAGATGCTTGGTCTTACCCTGCTGCCTTCGGGACCTGCCAGGACAATATTTGACTTTGCCCCAAGGTTGGTATCTTGCACTGCCACCTCCAGGCACTGTCTTTTAGTCAGGATCCGTCCAGATTGGATTTGTTTTGTGTTTTAGAAATCTGTGTGGACCTAGTGCAGCCAAATTCCTGGACCTTATTTTTGCATCCTCCTGTCTAGCTTTGGCCTCTGTTCTTTCCCTCTCCAAATTACCTTGGCACACTGTTGCTAAAGCCTCTCTCTGGGTAGCTCCTGCCACCAGGGACTGCCACCAGCTTTTCTCACCACTTCTCCATCCTTCTGGCCATGAGGCACCAGCTCCCCAGCCTGCGGGCAGAGCATCCCACACTGCTCTTGAGGAGCGCCTGTGGGAGCACATCCTGTTCAGGTGCTGGCTTCACTGGTTGTGATCCAAAGGAGGTCAGATCTCCTTAACAAGCCCCTCACCCTCCTCCTGTCCCGGTAGCAGATGGCTGCCCCTGCGAAGTGATTATTCATGCAAGCTAGCGCTGACAAGGGACTGCAGAGGTTTACAGGGAGTGCTGCTGTCAGTGTTTTCTGCCAGCTCTGCCCTAACCCCAAATGACAGAAAAGCCTACCAGTAGAGGAGACTGGGATGTGCCTGGAGAGGGTGAAGTATTCCTGCAATGCATGCTATCCTTGTTGCTTAGACTCCTTGCTTAGGTGAACTTGGACCTTTCATTTACAAGCTGCTGTATGTCTTTGCTTCTCCTGCAAAGGAGTGTTTTGAAGCTCCAGTTTGGTTTTGCAGGAGTGGGGAGCGTGGGGAATGTCTCTGTGGGAGAGGAGGGAAGCCGTGCCAATGCCCCACGTAAGGTTTGACCTTATTACCACGTAGCTGCTGGTTAGGTCCTTTGCGGTATTGCAAATAAGGTGATGTTTTGGATGATTCTCCACAAAGAAGCTGGATTAGTTATAGGACTGCCCACAGGCAAAGCAGGGACCACTTCAGCAGTAGCACAGCAGGGATCTGCAAAGCTCGAATTGCTCTGGACAGAAATGGCACAAGGCAGCCAAGGACGGCTGCTGGGGACACATTACTGACCCATCCTCAAGCTGACATCTGGAGTGTCTTGGCCTGGGTGGTAGAGGGCTGATTTTGGGGGCAGTTTCTGGTTGCTGTCCATCAGTGTTCTGTCCCCCTGCTTCAGTCCTTATAACAAACTCTTACAATGCCTCCTCAAGTGGTATAATTAAATTGTAAGAACTGGAGTCCTAATTACCCTCTCCTGTGTGAGAGCTGAGGAGCTCATCTTCAGAGAGGCTGTTGGCGGAGATCCAAAGGAGACAAATCTCAGAGCAGGCTGCGTCTGTGTTGATGTTTACTCTTGTTAAGGATAATGGTCATTACCAAGCGATATCAGAGCAGGGTTGCTCTTTGCAGGTTGTTTTTGTCTGGCTGTGAGTGAAAGAAGAAGAAGCAGCAGAATGGGTCCATCTCTGCTATTTCTGTACATCTCGTTTTCTGCCTTTTCCAAAGCAACATTAGTATAGCGTCTGAATTGGTGGGTCTGGCATGTGCAAAAATCTGCACTGATGCATGAAAAAATTACCAATACATATTTAGACGTTTCCTATTCTGGGAATTTGCTCCTCTTCCATCCCTTGCATCAGTGCAAATAGATTGCATAAACAGACTAAACTCCCAATGCACTGGTGCAGAGAATCAGTCCAATAAATGGCAAGAGGCATACTGGAACAAACTGCTGCTTGCTTTCCTGTGATAATGGATGTGCATTCAAGCAGCTACATGGATCTCTAAAAATGGAGCAATCTTGAAAGCAGGGCAGGCTTAGTCTGTTCGTTCCAGTGAAACAGCTGTTCTTATCTTTCCTTTTTTAATAGAAGCTCATGCAAACGGGAGAGGAGTTGGTAGGAATCGGAGTGGTAGGAGTTGCTAGCAGCTTGCTTATGGGTGCACCTCAGCAGTAATATTTTGTAGCCTTTCCAACTATAGACCTTGCAAAACATTTCTAAGAAGAGTAAGCCTTTGGATCCCTAACTGATACACAAGGAAAAATTCCCCTTTTTTCTCTGTGTCGTTTGAAGTTGCACTGAATTGATGGCAGAACTGGCAACAGAATTGTCTTGACGCCCATTTTGGTCCTCTGCTCATGCCAGAACAATTGTCACCACATCTTGGGGTTTGACAGACCCCGTTGCTAGAGGTAGGTTTTCAGCATTACAGATGTTTAACTCCACCACCTTCTAACATTTGTCATGACAAGGCTGAGGTGGCTGCAAATATATGTATATCCTGGAAACTTTTGGGAGTGTCTAGAACAATATTTACAAATGTTAACTGACCATAATGTGGGCTGACCTTAGCTGACTGCCAAACAGTTAACTCCAGCAGTGCCACAAGGTCTTCTCTATGCTCCTAGATCTGTGTCCGGGGCAAGATGAGAGGGTGGTCTGAAACTGGTGCCGCCTCCTGAGATTTGTTGACCTTTGAGTCTACTAGGTTTAGCCCATGGGACCATTGCAGGGTTGCAGGTAAGTAAAGGCAGGATGTTTCTGGCCGTGGGTTTGATGTTGCAGGCTTTCTTGACAAAACTCCAAATCCAGGCTATTTGGTTTGTAACCTGGTTTGGTTGCAAGGAGGGATGTTCATGTTATTCAGTGAACAGATGACATGTTTTAGCTCCATCTTCCACTGCAGTCTGGGGAAGACAAAGATGCAGCAGGAAGATTCAATCTTCCTTCTCCTGTAGGAAGATTGCTGTCTTCTCAGGCTTGGATCTCCAACCTCCTGGAGAAGCAAAGAAAGTGTTTAGGGGCTGCAATGACTGGCATTGGCTATGAACTTGAAAATGTAGAACAGACATGAATTCAGTAACTCTTCTGAGAAACACGCTTCTCTACAACTGGGGGTTACACATGCTCCTTACTGGTGAGGTGGTTACATGCTTCGTTAGTTCCTTAAAATGCTCATTTCAGTGTAACATCCTGATTCCAGTGCAAGTGTCTATAGTATCCCCCTCCTTATTTCCATCTAAAAATAATCATTTGGGAAATTTCCACAAAGGCATGCCGTCATCTGCAGCACACTGCAAACCTACTGTTTGTTCCTCATATTTGCAGAAAGGCTGGAGAACATTGGTAGGATTAGCACCAGTGCTGGCAGCAGCACTTAATTTGGTGGGGCCCTTGCAACCTTTGCATCTCGATGTCTCTAATTGGTTCAAACTTGATGGGTTTTCAGTGTTTTCATTTTCTAAATTGGTTTATCTGCACAAAAAGTACAAGCTGTCCTCTGCTGGGAACAAGTTTCCAAGCTTTTTAATCTTGCTGTTTGTCAATGCAAAGAATAGTCTCATCAGTGTGAATCATCCTCTTCTCTTTGTAGTTCAGTGTTTCACTCATCTCCCCAGGTCTGTGCCCGACTTCATATTCACTTCAGCTTGAAGTAGACTTACGTCCGCACTTCTGTGTCATTTAGGACAGCAGTTGCTCCACAAAGACACTTTACCTGCCCACCTAACCAAAGGTGCAGTTTTCTCCCATGGCCCGTTTCTCTTCTTTAATTCAGCCTAGTCTGGGTTGAGCTGAAAGCAATTCACTCTTTTTCAGTTTGGAAACTACCTACTTCCCTGGTGTGGGACCAGGACACATCTCATATGTAGAGTGAATGGGGTTGCTGGGCTTGGGGCTCCAAAATTTGGATTGTTTTTTATTTTCTGCAAGACCTTTTTAAGGCTAGCCACTTGCAATCTGGTCTTGGAGATACCATGAAGATGTTTCTTCTTGTTTGTGAGTTATCTTCTGCCAGATCCAAAAGCTGACCTGCTTTTTCTCTTTTAATCTTTTCACAAACAGTTCTCTTCGACCACCACCCTAACAGTAACGCTGTCTTCTTGAAAGCTGACTTCCTGAATTTTATATTAATCCCATGGACAGAAGGTCAGCTCTGAGGCACTTAGACATGCTAGAATGGACTCCTTTTCCACTGGTCAGGGCCTGGCATTGTAATGTGGTTTTAACACAGTCCTCTGTGTCCTGACCAGGCAAGCCTAGGAATTAAATTGGCTAATGCAGATTTCCACAATGCTTATCCCACAAACTTAGCTGAGCAGCTTCTAAATAACTATTAGGTGCGACTAATTGCTGATGAGGATGCAAAGCAATGAGTTTTCAGAACTGAATGCATTTGATTTCTTTTTCTTGTAACCATTTTTCTTCCAATATGTGTTTTTTGCAGTGACACTGAAAGCCGAAAGTTATGCAAGAAGATGAAAGTAGATCCTAATTCAAAGGAGAAAGGAGTGGAATTACTCCATTATAAGTGAGTGCTGGGTTGGGATTTGTAGTTGCTAATTGTTGCTGCCCCTGTTAGGACTATTCATTCTCCTTGCAGCTCTGTTCTGCCGCAGCATGAGGACTTCTTTTCTCCTGTGCCTTCTGATATGTGAAAGTGCTCATGGTTTCTTCAGTTTGGAAGCATATGTTGTAACAGAAGTTAAGATAAATTTATTCTGCTGTTGAATAGAGTACACTAAAAACCCGAGCTGGACCTGTGGGAGAGATGCCCAGTGAACTAAAACTACCCAATGCACAGGGCTGATGGCTGAGATTTTGGATCTTTTGCTTTCTTTGTCACTTGCCTGGGCAAGTGGAGTGGGCAAATGGCGTTACCTCTCTGTGCTTGCTTTTCTGACTTGAGATAGTACTTTGTAATGTACTTGGAGAAAGGCAAGTGTCATGAGAGCGCCAGATATTTTTTCTGAAAATAATAGGAGTGAGAGTACTGTAAATGTAAGACACCAAACAGCTGCATCTCCAAAGATCATGCCCTAGTAAACTTTCTTGTTAAAACATGAGAGAGGAATTATTTACTAGAGACTTATTTGCATGACACTCTGTTTTGCACCCTCCCTTTTTCCTCAGTCTTCCCTGTCTCTCTCCTCCTTAAATTGCTGCAGTGTAAATTGCGCTTAGTTCTGTGGCTTTGGCAGGATAATTTTATTCTAGTTAGTGAGAAGTGAGGGAGAGCAGCTGTATGATTTCCAGCAATGTTACTGTAAGTTAACCCTATTCCTCACTCCTTGTTCAACAGGGACGGTGCGTTTCATACTGAATATAACAGAGCTGTCACGTTGAAGGTAAATTTAATTATTATTCTTTTGCTAGGTATGGGGGAGACATTTGTGGATTAAGAACAGGTGTTGGTACTTTTTTGTGCTAAAGGCATGAAAGGGAGGGGGTTAATCTTCATAAACAGCTGTCAGAATGACCTAAGGGTTTTTGTGTGTGTATGCATCTGCCAACCACAGATCCAGAAAAGCTGTGTATTAACAAGATTGAACCCATGTTAAACTGTCATGCAAGTTGTGAGTTAATGTTCAAGCCAGTAACAAATAGGGATCTTCTTGTTTTGATTACCAGATGTTATTGATGGCAGTATAACTAAAAGTATTAGCTGATGCTGCATTTTGATAGGGAGCTCTCTGACGTTTTTAGGTCTTGTGTTTATAAACCTCAAAGAGTTGAGTGGCCTTGTCTTTGATCTGATCATGGAACTGTGATTCCTATGGATGTGCACAGACTGCATCAGGGATTAAATGACCATTGTGTTTTCCTGCAAATCTTGACACAAAGCAATAGGAAGCGATGTTCTGTGAGCACAATGGAAGGAAAAAGACATGAAATGAATATGTAGGTCTCTGTGACTGGCGAAACGTACAGTAAGCAAGCTGAAAGTGAGCAAACTTCCTCTGCAAAACCCTGGTGAAATGCTGGGAGTTCCCCGCGATGATTTGGCTTCCAGAAATGGCTTCTGTCCAGTTCTGATGCCAGTTTGTGTTTCTCTTCCTCCTCTTTCTTCAGCAGACTTGGGCTTTGCACAGTCACTGGTCTTGTGGAGGCTTGATGAAGTCAATGCAGGCTGTCAGAATTGCATTCACTTCCCTTTTCTGGTTTGTTCAAGGGTTTGGACTGGGATGGAAGAAAGCCAGTGCGAGATGCTGGGTGAACCCGATTCTGTCAGAGTGGCTACTCGTAGGCGCGCTTGCTCTGTTACCTTCCTTCCACAGCCAGAGTTGTTGTGGGATAGATGGTGGAGCGGTCTGTCTTGGAAATGCACTGTCGTTTGAATCATGTGTTCAGCCTGCACTTGAGGTTGTCATGCAGGATTGACATGAAGGGGAGAGAGCAGGACTGTTCATCTTCCCATCTCCTGCAGTAGAAATGTTGCCTGGCACTAAGCAGGGCAATGTTAGGTACCCAGCATAGTCAGCAAATGCCTGAGGCTCCTTCTGTACTTAGTAAGGAAATGCACCTGATTTTTTTTCCCTCTTGGTGGGTGGTGGAGTGATGGAGACTTGTTAGTTGCCTAAATGTGGGTGGTTTGAATGCTGTCAAAATATCTTTCCTCTCCATAAAATACTGCAGCTAGGAATTAGTGCCGTGACTCTTCCACACAGATAGGAGCAACTGGAGGGTACCTGCAGAGCCCCAAGGAGTGTTTCAGCTGAGATGCAATCGTAGCAGAACAGGAACCATATCAATTATTCTTTTAGTTGCTGTTTTGTGATGAGTATTTTCCCCTTCCCTCTTGCCCGTAGGCATGTTTCTTCCTGGCTGGTGAGAAGGAAGCAGCTCTGGGATGACCCCATGGACAGGGATGTGCAAGTCCAGTGTGGACAGAAGTGGGGTTTTGAAGCTCCCTTCCTCCAGGAGCTCTATTCTTTCTTAATTTAACTGTCCCTGTGAAACTAGCTGCTAATGATTTACGGGTTGGGCACTGTGTCAGAGCTGGGAAGTGATCGAAGAACTCAGCTGATTGTTTACTCATCCTGCTGCTCACAGCCATATGAATATCGTCTGTGTTTCTCCCTCCATACCACTTCTCCCTGTTTTCTTCTGTTGAGGTGGTGACACTTCTTTCTCACCTTCAGCTGAGTTTGTGGGAAGTTTCCCAGAACATTACAAACAGCAAGCAGCAGAGCAGTAGTTACATCAGGTATCGTACCCATTTTATGGACAGGTGGACAGACTGAAGAACAGGGAGATTAAAGGATTTGTTTCACATCATTCAGCAGGCTTGTGGCAATAAAACTTGGATCTTCTTCCCAGGCATCCAGCAGGCATATTAATATTTGTATGATGTTTTGGAGAATAATGGACACAGCTCTGAAGAGGAAATGTTTCATTGCTGTAAAAGGATTCTTCTGAAGTAATTGGCAATTTCATAGATACGGCTGATCCAGCTGATAGTGTACTTGGAATTTTAAGAAAAGCTTTTCATTTCTTAAAGTAACTAAACCCTTATGTAATTAGCAGAGATGTCCTTGTGGGTTAACTCTTAGAAAAAATGAGGGATAAAGGGTAGCTCAGTGTTCACAGTGGGGGGATGTTAGTGCTCAGAACCTCCTACTGCTGAGACCTTTGTTAGGATCTGAGCTGTTCGGTTATCTTGTAAAGGAGGTGGATGGAAAGGTAACAAAGTTTGGTGATGTAAAATTTTTAGGAATAGTTTTCTTGAAAAAAAATTAAACCGTTAAAAGAGTTGGGAAGGCTTTTACAACACCAAGTAATGCGCATGAGAGGGAAGGATGGAACACAGCTCCAAATATGCTGGAGTAATAGCAGGCTGTTGTAATGGCTTTTCAATTACCAGCCAGGACACTGGTTGGCCTGAAAATATTGGCCCAGTGCTTAGCAGTAGTTTAAAAAGTCAAATGATTAGTGAAGGAGCAGAGAGCGGAAGAGGAAATGTTACTCCACCATTTGAGTCCATTGGGTTCTTTTGTCTCGCATCTAGTATGTGATTCTGGTTGCCCCATTGAGTGAAAGATATTAGAAGTACTGCAGAAGGGCAGTGAGGGTGATCAGAACTATCAATGGCTTGAATATTTACACTGAGGGTTCTTGGGCGTGGAAAAAGGACAATGGAAGGGGATTATGACAGGTATTTATATAACTGTGAGTAGCTTGAAGAATGGAATGATAACCTGGTTTTTCTGATAACTTCAGTGCAAGCAGTGGCATTTTGAGGCAGCTGATTTGAAACAAGTCTGCGATGTTTAAAAAAAGTAGTTGTGGAACTTGTAGCCATATGTTCTGAAAGCTAAGAATTTAAGTCTTAAAAGCAGTATTAGATAGTCATGAAGTATAGATCCATTGATAGCAAACAGAGGTACAAAGACAGCAGCTGGTGCAGAGTCCATAAACTTAATTACTTTTTGCCAGAAATTGAAAGCCCATCCCACGTATGCTATATAAGAATGGTACTAGTATAGTTTTTCCCCCAAGTATCTGTAGTGAGCTGCTGTTGGAGACCTGAGGTTAGACCACTTTTTGATCTTAACTGGTTGCTTTAGCCACACCGTGTCCTAATCCTCTGTAGTGCCATAAGACTAGTATCCAGGCTATGTTTATTATTTGCTGAAGCCTTTTCTGGAGGGTAAGGTACAGGGGAGTTTTCTAAAATGGAGAAAACTCATTAAAGTATAAATCTGTTCAGTATTAGCAAAGGGAGTAGACTAACCCAATAAATTAGACCTGCTGTAAACTCTGTATCCTTTTCAAGTTTGCTCTTGTAGGAGTGTGCGTATGTATGAAATCATGGGAAGTTTCTTTATTAGCATCTCTACTGCCTTATACTTGAAAGGAGTAAAAAGTACAGGGATGTGTTTCCATATTTTTTTTCAGGTTAAAGCATAAGTCCATAAACAATAGCCAACTATTGTGCTATTAAAACTTGCTTGATTTTGGCAGTGAATGCTGGACAAAGGCACATCCTGTGTTCTGCTGAATTGGTGTTTGGGGTTCAAAGCTGTTGCAGGGGTTCAGGCAGTGGGTTACAGCCCAGCATTGGTCTGTCGGGGCCGCGGTGTCGAAGCAGGTCTTGACCCCATCACGGCAGGGCAGGAGCGTCGCTGGTTCTTCAGCATGGGGGTTGCTGTGGCCTGGACCTTGCTCGGGTCTCTAACCGAGCAGCATGGGGACCACCGCTCTTCTGTGATTAGACAGCTCTGTGGTTGGTTTGTGGGGATTTTTCTTCCCTATTTAAGGGTGCATAGGAAGCACTCTTCACAGAGTGGAGTAATGAGTGCAAGGCACCGTACTGCCTGCTCCTGCCAGAAGACATTACACATCTAATTTTTTCTTTTTTGGCTGAGAGGGAGAGGCTGCAAGAATTAAATCTCTTTAATCCCCTGTCCTCTAACCACATCTGTTTCTACATCACTGAACTTGGCACGCAGGAATTCTTGAAACTAACGGAGTCAATCACACTCATTAGCTGTTTAAAATGTTGACCCTTCTCTCCTCCCAACCCGTGAATTGTTGTGGTCTGTGCAGACTGAGAGCAAGCAGAACTTGACATGGTGTTCGTAAATGTGGAATATCTCCCTGGTTTTGTCGTCCTCTCCTCTCCTTTCTCCGTATGTTATTGTCTTCTTAAAGCATCATTTGGGATGCTAATACCTCTAGTTTTAGAGTTTTTTACAACCATAACTGCATTATAAATTACTTGAATTTCTTCTAGCTAGCTCCTTTCTCTGCTAATGCCGTATGAAAACAAATTTCTTCTACTCAAAGCATTTGTCGTCCCAACACTAGTGCCTAGCCCCTTAGGTCTTCTCACTGGGTACATTAAGTGCTTTGCTTGCTGTCTAGTGACTAATATGTGCTGCCTATTATGATCAGATCTCTTCAATATTAGCTAAGCAAGTAGACAGAAACATTAATGCAATAAACGAATCCTGCTGTAAGCTCTGAATCCTCCAAGCCTTGTAGCTAGTTGAGATGCAGGAAAATGAGCTGAAGTCCACTATCTTTTGTTAAGCTGCTGGGTGTTGCACCAGAGCAGCCCTACCAAAAGCAGAGAAGTGGCAAAAATGTCTCTCAAGACTGTTGCAGTGTCAAGTGTCACCAGGTGTGCTGCTAACCTGCTCTTGAGAAGGTGGATTATGAATGTGGGCTTTAAGATGGATGCTTTTGGTGTGTGATAATATAGATTCAGCTCTGTTCTTCAATCAGGAGCTGCTTTGGCAGAATATCCCATGGCTGATAAAGACTTTAATGAATGACATGGCATGTCTTTCTTTGCTCGGACTGCAACTAAGTTTGCTTAGTGCTGTTGCAGCATCGCCTGCTTATTCTTACAATGAAGGGAGTCATAGAATCATAGAATATCAAGAGTTGGAAGGGACCCAGGAGGATCATCGAGTCCAAGTCCTGGCTCCACACAGGACCACCCAAAAATCAAACCGTATGTCTCAGAGCATTGTCCAAGTGCTTCTTGAACTCCGGCAGGCCGTGACCACTTCCCTGGGGAGCCTGTTCGGGTGCCTGACTGCTCTCTCAGTGAAGAACCTTTTCCTAACACCTAGCCTGAACCTCCCCTGTCGCAGCTTCATGCTGTTCCCTCGGGTCTTGTTGCTGTCACCAGACAGAAAAGATCAGTGCCTTCCCCTCGGACCTCACTGTGTTACTGGTGTGGCCATCTGGGAGTGGACGTGTACCTACAAGCAGTGCCACAGAGAAAGAAAAAGGGGTCAATCTGAGTTGTGAATGAGCATAGAAATCCAGGTATTGTATTTCCTAGAGCACAGACATCTGAGGATAACAGTGATCTAGCTGACACCCCCACATATAGCTCGAAATGGGGGGCAATGCTGCTCTGCTGAAATCCATGGAGAATGTCTCTGACTTCAGAGGGCTGGAGTTTCCCTCAGGCTTAGTCTGAAATCAGAACCAGTAGGAGCTATTTCTTTGTGGTAAAGAGAATATCTGTGATCTGCCAACACAGGGATTGTTGGTTGTGTGTCAGTCAGGTAGAGTGGTTAAAAAGTAAGCATCCATAAGTATTCTGCTTGTCAAATATGGGAGCTGCAGAATCATAGGGTCTCATTTCCTGCTTCTCTTGCCATGTTTGCTTGTAACACTCCTACTTAAAAATCCACTGAGTGCAATTTCTAGGTAAATGGGTCATAGGCGATACTATTGGTAGATTATTTTTCCTTTGACCAAATGAGCAGTTTGATATGTAAGTATAGAGTTCATTGCTTTTGCTCACAGCGTGCCGTCCAGCTGGTCCTATTGGATGCAAAGGTTACTCAGATACAGTGAAAGGCATGGGAACCTGACCTCTACCTAAAGAGAAATCTGTTCTGCTAAGCCAGGGAGTAGCTGTGGAAGTATTACAGATCTAGTACCATTGAAAGAGCTCTCTGAAGGATCCTTGAAGCTCCTGTCTGTCTGTTGGTCCACCTCCACACTGTTTTCCCCAGTTTTCTAGTGGAAGTGGGCACTGGCAAGCTTGGGATATCAGTTATGAGGAAGGTACGCACCAGTACATCACTTAGTTGTGCAACAGGAGATTTGTTTTCGTCTCCGATATAGCAGATGAGTGTAAAAATGGAAAAACAAAAGCGTAAATTGGATAGGGTTCACATGACAGCATGGATTTGAGATTGATAGTGTTTGATGGTTCTTATTCATTTTGCTTTAAAAACTTTTTCCCTGTTTATTACAGTCCATGGTGGCCTTTCTCAAGGATCCAGAAGGTGCGCCGCTGTGGGAGGAGGATCCTGAAGCCAAAGACATTGTGCATGTTGACAGTGAAAAGGTACATCAGCTGGAGAGATGTTCTGTATGTTTTATAAATATATGGCATGTGAGGAGTGTGCGTGTTTGTGTAAACTCTTAATGAAGCACCATTATATCCTTTGGAAGGGAAGTTTGAAGCACCCAAACTGTTAAACTGACTTGACAAACTTTTGTGTTTTGTGATAACTACAGAGCAATGTCTTCCACTTCCCTCCTTCCTCTCCCCTGTGCGTGCTCATGATATTAGTCTGTCAGCTACACAGAAAGCATCAAAGCATTGTGGATGTTGTGGTGGAAGAGACCTGTTTGTTTCAGGAAGTGTAGCAACTTCCAAGATGCAGTTGTTGCAGGACGCAAGTAGGAGGTAAAATTCTATTCTTACAACTGCAGGTTGTCAAAGTCAAAGCTTAGGTTCTCTCATGTGCTTGAGGTCATCTCAGGAAGTCTCTGGAGCAGGTAGAAACAGACTCCAGATCTTGAGTGATTTAACCTTGTACAGTAATCATCCACAGTGGCAAGTGGGAAAGCAGCAAATAAGATAAAACTACCTTAAAAAGCCAGTGCCACCACAGAGCTCCCCATGATTTTCTCTCTAATATAATCAGCTTGGTCTTTTGTATTAGTTTTCTAGTCTATTGATTTTTAAAACTTTAATTGATTGGACCCTTGCTGGTATTTCGTAAAGGGCCTTTTCAATTTTCTAGCTTTCATTTTTAATATTAGAAACAGTTATTTCGACATTCGGTTTTTGTAGGAAGATTAATTTTTAATGTTCACCTTCTGTACTCTATTATAAGTCTTCCAAGGGTTGTGTTCAGTTTGAAAACTTCATCTGGTTTCTCTACCATGCTGGTACTGAAAATCTATTCTCATGGCCTCTCATAGCCCTGACAAGGTTTCATAGTGTGGAAACCGAATTTTTGTTTATTATTGAGTCTGACTTCTTGAATTAAATACGTTTTTTGGATGGGTCAGAGAAGAAAACGTTTCCAGTCAGATTCTGAATTGAGAATTGACCAAGTAGTACAACTTCCACATCTTGACACCAAAGATACTGGTCTTCAATATTTAGCAGATATGTGTCTATAAGTTTTACCAGTTTCTTTCAAGTTAAAATTGAGCAAGCAGAAGAAACTCAAGTCTTGTCCATTAGGAAGTATGACCCCTCTTTTTCCCCCAGATAAATGAGCCTATGTTCTATTAATACATGTATTGACTTTCTAAAGTTTTAACACAAGTAATAATACAAGGTGTCCTTCTGTATAGGTCTGTTTTTACTTTATTTGGTTCCTTCTCTAGGAATTGCGAAGGCTTCTGAAGAAGGAGGACAAACCTGTTCTGATGATGTTTTATGCCCCATGTAAGTAATCTAGTGTGTCCTTTCACTTCTTGTTCTGTTCTTCACTGATAGATGTCTGAGTCTGGCTGGAAGCCTCACCTGTCCTTCACTGATACTATCTTGTCTCATTTTTATCATTGAAATCCACGTGGTGTTCTGCCCATTCGTATTCAGTTTTCTGCTAGTTTTCTACCTGTTGCATCTTAGGCTGTCAATATTTTCTCCCTTTATCCCAGTCTTGCCTCTTTCTCTTGTGATGATGACTCTTCCTCATTGTCTTTCAAGCAGCTACCTTACATAATTTCTTCACCTGTTGTCCTTTCTAGATTTGTGTTGTAGTAGAAGCGTGATATGCTGGGCACGTTAATGTTAATACAGCTTTCTGAGAGGGTCTAGCCCTCTGGCCTGTATGGAGCTGGAAGTGCAAATGATTATTGCACGTGCTTTTTACTTTTGCACTTTGGGCCATGGCATAAGACCAGTCGTTCCACACAAGCCAAAGATCTCTAGAGGAGACCATGGAGTTGAAAGAAGCTGTATTTGTTCTCAGTAAGTGCAGTGCCAGTGGTCAGGAGCAGGAATACTTTTCCTACTCCATCCAGGAGACACCCTGGGTGTTTCTACTGACACTGGCAGGAATATCTTGAATACAAGTGGAGTTTCATTGGGAGGGTGGCAAGAAAGAAAGAAAAGAGCACATTGGAGTCACTGCATTTCTTTTGCGACCTTGACACTGTATTGCTCTGATCTTGTCATTGCGTTGGCTGCTTGTTCCTTAATTTTGCAAATTTACAACTGCTTCTTTGCATTTCCTGGTGACAAAGTGTATGAGAGGCTTTCCAGCTCTTTAAAGCAAAATACTGTTTGTGCTGTAGTTGTTGCTCAGCTGGAAAGCAGGGCAGCCATGAGAAAGGAATGAATGTGTGACCTAAGCTGGAAAAGCCTCTCGGCACTGTCCTGGTCATGAAATTGATGTGAAGCATTGCTACCAATTTGCTGGTTGTTTCTCTTTTAAAATGAGTGTCCCATGGCAGCATTATGTGGTGTTTGAGTGTATTTTCTCTGGTAATTATTGCCTGAAACACCATCCTACCTTTTTTAGTCTCATCTGAGTGCTGCCAGGACGGCCAGAAATGCCTAAGACTTAGCTTGATGCATCACTCAGAGGATGTTTTTTCCTTTAATTAAATTAGCTGCAGCATGGTGCCTTCACGCTCCGCAGCAGGCCGGGCCTGCGCGGCCTGGCCTGGCGTGTGGTGAGTGCCAGCGGCTGCGGCCGCTGCAGCGTCGGCGGGGGGCGATACGCCTGCTCTGCCTGCAAATCGCCCCCTCGGGGAGCGCTCCGCTGCAGAGCGCTGTTGCAGTTTACCTGTATCATGAATAATTGTTTTCCACAACTGAGTCTCTTCCTGAAATGTGCCTTATCTCGCCCTTCGTTCTCTTTGAACCGTTCCCCCAGAAACCCTCCTCCTTCCAGTTTCTCTTCTTTTGAAGTGGCAAAACACCTGCTAGTCCTCAGTGCCTTAATACTTTTGCTGATTTCTAAACTGCTGTGAAGGAAGCCTACTTGTAAGGATTTTTTCCCCCTCTGATTTCACAATTCTTAACTCCCTCATCTTTTATTTAACACACGAGACCTTCTGATTTGGTTCTTGTCCAATTTTTCTTTTCTTACTTCTGCTCCACTTACTTGAGACGGAATATGTCCGGCAGTTGCATTAAAATACTGGCTTTGGGAAAGTGGAGTTACAAGTTGCTATCTTCTGACATGGGTGTTACTGTTCGTACCTGGGAGCAGCAAACCCGAGCTGGTCACTAAAGGGAGTTCTGCTTTTCCTTACTTGTAAGGGGTGAGTTGGGGGAGTCTTTGGCAGGAGAGGACACCAGAGTCTTTGTCTAGGAAGGCATGGGGAAGACAGCTGCATCATTTCTCAGGTTGGTTGGAAGCAGGGGGTTTAGATTTGCTGTGGCAGATTCATAGGAAATGGGCTCTTTCATTACGTACTAGTGCAAGGGAGATGAAAGCGACTGTGAACTTAAATGTAGTTCCTTTAATATTTCAGGAATGCTTGGTCTGGGTGAAATAACTCAGAGCAAAGGCATGCCTTTTCCTTAGAAGATATTACCTGCCATTTGGAGACCATTCACTGTACTTTTGGACTTTATAATGTGTCAGACAGCACTAAATACAAAAAATTAGGTATACTTACAGACATTCAGATTTACTTGTAGTTAACTCTGCCAAAGACGACTCCTGCAGAAGATGGTCTGCATTTGACCAAAAAAAGGAGCTGTTTAAAATGTCATTGAAAACAGGACTTTAAAAATGGAAGTGTTACCTAGTGGAAAAACTATAAGTGTTTAATTAAAAATCCCACTTTTCAGTCAGAATACAAGAAGAAAGAACAGTAGAAAAATGAGTTTTTTGAGGTTATCCTTGTATGCCTGCATGGGGATGTATGTGGCTTGACAGAGTCCTGAACAGTGTGGTGCAGAAATGCATGGGTAGGAGAGGTTGCACTGAAGTGGGTTTGGGAGCAGGGAGTCCAGGGCAGCAACACGTCTGGGAACGGAAGGAGGATGGGGTGGTGTCTGGGGGAGGAGGCTGGTACGTGCCTGTACTCCAGAGGGGAGTTCAGGGAGTGGTAAGAGATTCAAGAGGGAAGTGAGGGAGATCGGTAGTTTGGGGGAGTTTGGGGCCTGAGGTTGTTAAAGAGAGCAGAAACAGAGGATCCAGAAGACGGTGTTAACAGCTTGTATCTTTTGATGTCTGTCCAGTGGTTTGGATGAAGTTGAGAATTCAGTGGGCCTCAAATAAGTGGTCCGTGCCCACCAAGAAATCGTCATTTGAACCAGCACTAATTTAACAACCTCACTGGCAATTTGAGTGGAGAGATCAAAGGTGGAAAGACCACAGAAACGAGCTCTCTTTCCTCTGATTAAAGGATGTTCCTCTCAGGCGTGCTGATGTGATTCTAAACCAGTGGTTGCAAAATCTGTTCCTCCTTTATGGAAGATACTTTCAAAACCTTTCTCTCTTCACCAGAACAGAAGTGTTGACTGCTGTCCCATGGTGGACCACAAGTCTGTCTAATAAGTGTCTGAAGTGCGTGGCTGCAGCTCCTTTTCTTTCATGCTGTCTGCAGTCCCTCCCTTCCCAGTGTGCGTGTGCATATTTTACTTGGCAAGGGTAAAACCTGCTGCTTACAAGGTGATTTATTGCTAATCTGCTTAGCACTCAAGTGTCATCAAACAGCTCTTAGCATACTCCAGCTACACGACTAGTCTTCCTCACTCACCATTTGTCTTTTTCTCAGCACATAAAGTTCTTGTATACTACAAGGGCTTTTGCTTCTCCTGAGTTAGTTTTCTCCATTAACAGAGCATGGCTTAACTTTTGATGTCTGTTTAATGTGTTTAGGAGATGTCTCAAGTTTCAAAGACTTGTTAAACTGAGATGAACCTGAAGTACACCCCCCGCTCCTCCCCAATTAAAGACCATATTCTGACTGTCTTACTCACTAGAGTGCCCGTTTGAAATGCACAAAGCTTTTTGTTTGACTTGATCAGCATAACATCTTTCATCTTGCATTCCACTCTGGACTCAGCCCAGAGCCTGAGGAATGGAAGATGGCGTTGCTCTTTCTAAAACTGGGAAAAGAAATGAGTATGAAGCTGAGTAGCATGAAAAACTTGCAAAAATAGCTGCATATAACAAGACATAACATCCTTAGAAAATAATAATCTAATAATTATTTAGTGAAATAAATAAGGAATTTTGTTTAAAAATGTATTGTATATAAAAACGTAGTTTGATATGTTTTGGAACATAGATGCTGTAGAAGAATCTGGATGGAGATGTTGACATATTACTTACACTATTTCTTTTTTATCAGGGTGTGGTGTTTGTAAGAGAATGATGCCGTCTTATCAGCAGGCAGCCACAGAACTGAAGGGTAAATATGTAAGTGAGAAGATAAGATTTATATAAAAGTCAAGAAATCCTTTTATCAATTTTTTTGAGTATTTAAAACCACAAATATTTACTGAAGTGGGGATTTTTTAAGCAAGTTGAAACAAAGCCAGAAATGAATGATGCTGTTCCACATTCGTTCAGGATTCTCTCTTGTGTTTTTTTTTAATTATTATTCTTATTAAAACTTTGCAGAATGAGATGTTAACTGACTTGCCCTTTATATCCAGTGTGATTTTTGCCAGGGAAAAATGGGCTCTGACACTGTACTTTTGTCTAGCTTCTCATTGGTGAGTTTGTAGTCTTCTTGAGCTTGTTTTTGTAAAGATAAAGAAATGTTTGCCATATCAGCTTTTTGGCTTGATGTTTCATAGAGAACTCAAGGATGGATGCTCTTAGAGTAATAATTAGTCCATTTGTTCAGTGGAGAATCACAGTGTCATGGTGGGGAGGGTAGCCCTATGTTGGCTTGATTTTCCTCCTAGCAAGTAAGCATAAGCATTAATAAATCCTGGTTTTGCTATGGCTTTGTCAACAAAGTTAGCATTTATACCAGGCTAAAATGAAAGCAAGTAATAAAATCCATTTACAGCAGTTGAAATAACTTGGTTCCCTGTTTGTACTAATAAGGCATATCGATCTCTCTAAGCATGTCAAAGATGCTTCTCAAGTCAAGTTTTCATAATACGCTTTATGTATAATTTATATAATACCAATAATACTTGAGTGACACAGAAATGGGATTGTTGTTCCATGGCTCTGGCTGGATTTTGTCTGATCCTACCTGTTGAATCACTCGCTGTAGGAGTTGACAGGTTTCTTCAGGAGAGGCACCTTGTGATGGAGAGATGAAGCACTGCAGTTCATCGCTAGGGTGGCTCTGGTCAGTGCATCTCATGAGCACTGAGAGCACGCAGACTCCCCCGTGTTTTCCCAATCAGTTGTTTTTCAGAGGTGTTTTCTCTAAATCCTTGTTTGCTTAGGGCTGAAAGCAGTGGGAGTTGTTCAGATTTATTTAGGACATGGTAAACCCTGGAAGATATTTTCAAGAGTGCTTCCATCCAGCCAGGCAGCATTCACATTCCCTCTCCCCTCAGTGGAGGGTGCGCTGCTTTCTGGGGGAAGGCACTCCTGTCCAGCACAGCAGGTCCATCACGAGGAATGGGGTAGACAGGAATTAGAAGCATAAAGAAACACCTACACAGGTACTGCCAGAGAGAAGGTATGCTGCAGAACACTGTATTTTCCTGCAATTATCCCTTGCCTTGTCCACATGTAGTTCCGTTTTTATTAAATTCAGACTGGAGAATTTGAACTCCAGTTCTGTTCTAGTTTGATTATTTCCAAGAAAGGAAGGAAATGGTTTCTGTAAATCTGGGCTAATCCTGCCCAGCTCAGGGGTGCTGCACAGGTGACAGGTGCTTTTTGCACTGTAGTGTTTTTAGTGCAGGATTATTTCAGAGGAAAGTCCAGTTATGCCACTGTCACCAGTGTCTTTCACAAATATCAATCTGTTCATCTAAATCTGACCTAATTAGCTTCCTGAGTGGGATGTGTACACAGTTTGCCATTTCTAAAATTAACTGTGCTGTACCCATCATAAATTATCCATGGGTTGCCTGAGAGCAATGTTGACCTCCAGATCAGGCATTGCTGGAAAAGTTTGATTGGTTTGGATGAGCTGAAGGTTTGGCCTTTTAATCAGACTTGTCATTATCTGTAAGGATGTGCCAGGGTTAAAAGTGATTATTGCTGTTATATAGCAGGAAAATGAAATACAGTATTGCCTATTTAATATGTCATAAAAATGAAAAGGTGAACTGTATCTGTCATTGGTTGCTATATTCTTTTGGGACTGGTCCCATCTTGTCCCAGTACTGTTGCTGAAGGGAAGGCTAGATGGCATGTTCAGTATTATGTTAACTATAGTGTTTTCCTTCCGCACTGGGTGTAATGGAATTGAAAAGAGTGGCTCCAAATCAGAAGAGGATGGGTTATTTTATCTTTGGCACAAGAGATTGCCATGGTTTGTGGGATAGGTGGGCTCTAATGACTGTCACTGCCACACTGTGGCCCCAGTGCAGGGGTGAACTGGTGATCAGCAAAGCACCTCAGCAGCTGCTTAATTTCCATTGACTTCATGAGTGCACCAGAGGGCTTTACTCGGTAAAGAGAGACTTGAGCGTGTGATTAAGTGTTTTCCTCTGGTGCTTGGTGGTTGGTGTGGTGGTTTGTTTTTTTGTTTTTTTTGTAAAAACTGAAGACATTAAAAGCATAAAGTTCCTACTGTTTTTTTAGAAAATCAAATAAAGGCAGCCTTTGTTTAATCTGTTCATTAAACTTGGCTCTAGGAAGGCTTCAAGTGGTGGTGTGAGGTACCAGTTTTGGAGCTGCCCCATCAAGAAGCAAGGAGTGGGGGTCACAGGAGAACAGGAATAGTCAGAAGTCCAGAAGATGTGACCAGCTAGCAAAGGTTCAAAGTCGATTTAGCTTATAAGTAGCTTGGTGGGGGGAGCAGGTGAAGTGTTGAAATATGTCAAATGTCACTACAGAGGTGAAAGGAATAAACTTATCGTTGTGTTTGCTGTGGATATTGCTAGAGGTAATGGACTTCAATTGCAGTCAGGGTCATTCAGTCATTTGCTAAAAGCAAATTAGCTAAACATCTGGCAGAAGAAGAGTAGGTATCGAGGGAGGATTCTGACTTTGGGTAGGAAGTGTATTTTGATGGTCCCATCCCTGTCAGCCCTGAAGGTACATAATTATGTAATTATAGGCCAGCTAAAGCAGTAACTTTTGTCGTTAAAAATGAATCCCATTGTAATACACTTTTGGCCAATTATGCTTCGATGTATGAACATCAGAATGAATCCAGTTTCTTGACTCAGATCAGTCACCGCAATCTGGCTAAAGTCGTAGCAGGGTTTCTAAAATGGCTGGAAATGCACTTGTAAAACCTAGGAAATCTTCTGAAAGTTCTCGGCAAATCTTAAATCTGGTGGGCTGGCATAAAGGAGGGAATTACTTAATGAACCCAGTTCTCACTGTATAAAGTGACTGCTGCATCTTGATCCTATTGAATTTACCTCTCCTCAAGAGGTGACATAAAGGATACGGGAAGGGGAGTATTGGGTCTTAGTATCTCATATGAATTAAGTTAATCTGGTTGTTGGAATTACAAGGAAAATTCAAAGTAAGAGACTTGACCAGCCAGTATAAATCCTATATCTGTACTCCTCTCCTCTGAGTTACTTTTCCTTTGTCCTTTCCCAGGATAGGTGAGAGAAAACAAAGCATCTTCTTGAGACTTTCCAGCATGCTTTTAGAAAAGGTCGACTTTCAGACATGGATTTTGTGCTTTAAGATGTATTTCATGCTGCCTCTGAGCACATTTGGTTGGTCTATGCAGTTTGCTGCAGTCAGGAACCTGGTATTAAATTCTGATGTGGTATTTCAGCTGGAAGGAGAAAATCCTGTTTTTGGAGGGGGAAGGAGGAGGTGTTAGGATTAAAACCCTGCTGCTAAAATGATTTAAGCTGTCAATGCCATTAAAACTAAGTTAATCTTGAAGTTGTATCTCAGCAACTGGCTGGCTGAAGGTTTGACTGCAGAACAACCTCAGTGTGAATCTCAAACCCACAGAAACTCAGAATTAGTCCCATCTTCAGATTTTCAGGTCAAAAGTCTTGGAAAGATGGTTGGATAGGGCACAGGAGCCCTGAGCCTGAATCTTGGAGTAGACTGCTAGGGTGGAGGGTGGGTTGGGACAGAGGTAAAGAAAGGGAAGAGAGGCTTTTTGTTTCACTTACCAGTCTTAAAAGTTGCTGTGCTCCCGTGCCCATCTTTCAATATCTGTAAGGCAAGGCTGTTTCAGCTGTCATTACACCCTGCCAATCAGGTAAGTTAACATATTTAAATTATATAAATGCCATGTGATATTTCCCAGGCTCATGGAGCATGTTTTACATCGAAGTAATGCTGATTTTTTCCCCCTTGCCATTCAGTAAGCATGTGTGTAAACTGGGATAAAGCCAGTGCGTGGTCAGGTAAACTTTCTGGACATTAGCTGAGATTGTAGAATTGTTGCTGGAGTGGAAACAAAAAATGTGGGTGGAACTTCTTGTGTCCTTGTTAATGTTTGGATGTGAACTAAGCCGTGTACTTGCAAACCAGGAAAGAATTCTAGTTGGACTTGTAGCTTAAAATACAAATATGCAAAGAGAGCACAACTAGTGAGATTGATAGAATTCCCTTTTGGTATTTCTGTTAGTGGGTGAATAAAAAGAAATGGAGACACTGAGGGCAAGGAGTATGTGACAAGCTGAATGGTGTGTGCTTTCTGTAGACTAGGCTCAAATATTGCTCTGTTATTCCTTGGTCAAAATCAGAAACGCTTCACTGCCTTTTATGAAGTCATAAAACTTTACAGCAATATGAATGAAATCAGAATCTCCCCAGAGCTTTGTTGTCTTTACTTGTCTTTAAAAGTCGTGATGTTACTACCGTATTGTAAGAATCAGTATAATTATGCTCTGTTTTTTTCAGGTTCTTGCTGGGATGAATGTTTACGCTGCAGAATTTGAAAGGATAAAGGAAGAATACAATGTCCGTGGATATCCTACAATCTGCTATTTTGAGTCAGTTATGTTTTGCTACTGTTTTAGAAATCATACACTCAACAATAATTGCATGTTCTTATCTTCAGGGCAAGGACTAAACCTTGTTTTGTTGCTTTAATAGGAAAGGAAAGTTCCTGTTCCACTTTGAGAACTACGGTGCTACCGCAGCAGATATAGCAGAGTGGCTGAAAAAGTAAGGCACTGAACTTCATGTACTCCACCTTTTATGTACTTTTCATTATTTACAGAATGTAATGGTTTAGGATCAGCCATCTCTCCCTCATTGCCTCTGCTCAAAAGAGCAAACAAAACTAGCCCTCTGAGACTGGCTAAACTAGCACAGAGAGATTGCATGCTAAAAAACAAACATTAGGCATGCCTTGCATTTTACAATTGCATTTCATCTGTAATAGGATACTGACTATGGACCAAAATTAATGCAGGTGCACAGATCTTGGCTTCATTAAAAATGCCAACTTAAATTTCCAGTGATCTTGGGTGCCTAAACTTAATACCTCACAAAAGGTATGGCTTTGGTTGTTTTATTAAAAGCATATATGTGCCAAGTACACAGTTCTCATTGTTTCTTCAGATGCAGTATTTGGTATGTTTTGCAGAGACGAGCAGTAGATCAAGGCACTCTGGATTGCTAGTCATTTTTACAAAGTTTGTGTTTCTTGTCATGACTTGAAGTGATGTTGAAAGTGTCTTGTTCTACCTAAAGGCATCTGTTTGCAGTTGTAAATATTCTGGGGCTGAATGAGTGTGTGGGACTAGCAGTTGAGAGAGGAAGACAGGAGAAGGTGTTTGTGTTTGTACACCTTTTTCTAGGTAGTTGATCAATACATCGTCAAAGCAGGTGGAGCACCTGGAGAGAGCTGAGATTGTCCATCACCAGACTACTGCCTTTAGCAGTAAGGCCCAGCCCTTGGCTCTTGGGTTTTATAGAACCTTTGTAACCCTCCCTTGTTTCTTGTGGCCAAGGAAGTAATCTTAAAATGAAGCCAATATAAGTTGCAAACCACTGTGATAATATGGCTTAGCAAAATTGACTTAAAGTAAATGCGTTTTACTGCACCAGTGGGGCTATGCTGGCAACATGCGAATGGTTGCAGGTAGCCCAGGGTGTTCAGCAGTCATAGGCTAGGTGGTTCAAGACTGGGGACCCACAAACGTAGTGACAGCAGCGTTCCCATTGGCCTCAGGTACGAACACTGAAGGCAAGCACTGCCCTGTGGATCAAAGAGAAGAGATTTAGCTATAGTCTTTAAGCATCATTTAGTCCATTCAGCCTTTCAGAAATTAATGACAAGATGGCAACTCCAGCAATGCTGAGGAGACGATCAGCCCATGGAGCAAGGCTGTGACTTCATCACCTGTACTGTATTATGCTTTTCAGGTCTGCAAGGATGTTGTTATCTCTTGGCTACCATGTGTGAAACATTAGATGTTTGGGGTGGGTTTTTCCTCTCTGCCCACATAATATCCAGCTAATCCCTGTAATATGCAGTGCCTTTCTATCAGTGCTGTGACAGCAAGTGAACACAGCTACTGGAAGCAAAGCAGAACAGCTGCAAGCTCTTTCCAATGATAATCTCTGCTAACAAGCCACAGTGGGCTTTGGCTGATACTCCAGCAGTCCAGAGCTAAAGACAGCTGTTTGTCCTCACTTAGTGTTCAGTGCATGTGTATTAGTTTCCCAAAAGATGATCTGAGTAGTAGCCTTCTTGCCCCTGTTTTGTGCAATAAATGCAACTTAAATTTTTCCAGTAATTGTTGTAATTAAAACTGTATATTGTAAATAAAAGGTAAATCCGCTACATGCATAATATTGTATTACTCCGAGGAATTTGCAGTACAAGTAGTCAAATGCTATGGCGAGGGCTTTTTAGGAAAGCCAAAGATTGTAATTAGATAGCTGCGGGGTGTATACTCTATATTTCAGAATGGTGTAATATTAAAATTCTCACCAGATAACTCAAGCTAGAATTTAATATTATCGCTGTTGTGGTTTCCTGTAATACGGAGCAGTATCCTCTCAATTCTGAGAAGGAATGCTGGCTCCCTGTTCTGGAAACGCAGAAATACGGCAAAACAGGCAGAGGCTGTATGAATTAGCTATGCACCGAGACCAAACCCTAAATCTAATATGCGGTCTCCGAACTCCCTGAGTGTCGGGTATAGTTCTGGGTTACCCAGGCTGTGTCGCTTTGAATGAGAGGCAATTCTGAAGTGGTGATGTCGGAGGGTAGAGGCTGCTTCCAAGACAAAGCTGCTCATGTCAGGAAGCACCTCTGATAGGTGATGCTGAGCAGCCAAGCAGGCGCGCTAAGCAGCAGGGGCAGGGCACTGCCAGAGTGCCAGCACGTATTTATACTGTGCATGCATGTGTTTTCACCTCTATGTTTTTGAAAGAGAATCCAGCCGACGCTGGGCCATGTGAAATGACCTGTTTTTTTTGTGGACACTAGTTACGTGCTGCAGAAGAGCGACTGTTTCTCTTCTGTCTCCCCCTTGTCTGTTTGACCTCTAAATGTTCCCGGATAAGTGCTGAAGGCGGTTGATCTGTGCTGATTTAGGGCAGGGGACTGCAGAGTGTAGTGACAAAGGTTAGAATTACTTAAACTGTGGAAAAGATGTTTTTCATATTCTCTTCTCTTGGAGCAAGAGCTACTGGTTTGGAGGGCTCCAAGACCTTTTCTTTTGTTACTTCTTGAAAGCACTTCGTATGTTGAAGTGTCCTAATGCATCAGCCTATAGGTACTTAACTCCTCTTATCTTCCTAATAGGCACTGGCTACTATCTTCCGGAGTTTCAGATGTTTTTATGAGGCGATAGAGACCATCACACAGTCTTACTCCAACACATGGCATTATTAACGCGGGAGATGCTATCTTGTACATACCACAATTCTTTTTCAATATCTATCTCCTTACGCAGCTGCATCAATCTGGATGGTAGGCAAGCCAGACAGCTTCTTGCCGCCTTCAGTAGCTGCTTACTTTGTCTCGCGGCTTTTGTGGACTTCTCTTGGGCCTTTCCTTAGCACCAACTACTCAAATCAAGAACTTGTTCTCTGTTCTTAATTCAATTAGCTCTTGATAACTCTTCCAGACTTCTGTCATCCTATTTTTGGTCTTCAGGCGTTGGATGTGCCTTCTCTCAGTTTTAAATGACATTTTAGATTTTGCTTGTTGTCTCCTCCAGGCTTTGAGGTACTTCTTACCAACTCTTGTGTAGGCTAATTAGCATGCACAGCATTTTAAAGTGGGCTATTTGAATAAACATCCTGTGCCCTGCTTTACTAATTCCTTACTGAAATAGGTCATGCCAGGCTCTGCTGAACACAGCTTTCTTCTGGCGCTTTGTGGCCAGTGTGTCCATGTTCATCATGCTCAGCCTGTTTGAACCAACTTCCCTTCCAAATTCATTGTCATGGTATTTTCTGGAAAACCTTCATTCTGCCAGCATACCTGCGGATTATTGCTGTCTCTTGCAGGGTTGGCAACAGGCACAGTGATTCTCTGGTAAGCTTTGTGACACAGCTCCTGAATTGTCACAACTCTGCCTGCGCTGTGGGTCTCCGTGGCCATTTAGGTGGCAAACTCTTGTGGACGGGGACCCATCTCTTTTTCCCTTTAAGCTGCTTGGCTTAGTGCAGCTCCCACCTTTGTTTGTTTCTTGATTTGTTTATCCTATAAGCAGCATCAGAGGGGTGCATCACAGTTATGCATACATTGCTTAATATTCTTGGATTGGACCCATTAGTTACATCAACAGAGCTTGCTATCTGAATGTGTATATCTCTACTGCTTTTTTTAATCAAACTAGGCTTTCAGCCTAGTAATGAGCAAGGCAGAATAAATGAGTTATCAGCTGTTTGCCATTCCTTGTTCCAGGCAGCTAACACAATAATACATTTTAATCAAAAATAGTAAATCTGCTTTCACCAGGGATATGGGGCCACATCCAGACCTATACTTTGCCAAAGAATTTGGGGAATTTTGGGAGATATTTGGAACTCATTACTACACCTGGCAAGGATAAAGTAGCTTCAAAGTCTGGCTCCGAATGTTCCTATGTTTGGGTGTACTTTTTCTGAGCAGTGCTTTAATAAATAAAATGTCAGTTAGCATAGTTTAGTTCACATCTGCCAAATTCTCTTATTAATGTACATTGAAAAAAGGAAAGAGCGATTGTGTAGTGGAATGATGAGCAATTGAACTGGTCGAGAGGAACTTAGATTCAGTTTCCAGATTTGCCAGCGTGTCTTTGAGCAGTCTCTCTGGCTCTGAGCCATCAAAAATGGTTAAGCTTGTGTGCAATCACAGGGAAGTCGGTGGAAAGCGTCACTTATCTCCTAGATTAAGCATGCAGTCTGAGTAGCTTTGCTGTGAGCCTGCTGTTGAGGGAGGACATCATGATGCGTCCCCAGGTCACAGGGTTGTTGGGGGTAAAACCCTGAATTCCTGGGTAAAAGCCCTGGTGAATGCTGCATGTAGCTCGCTCATGGACCCAGTGTTGCACCTCCTCCTTTCTCTGTCAGCCCTAGTCGTGCTGTTGGTATTCAGGGTGACTAATTAGATTGGCTGTTTCTGCTCGCTACTTTTTTCTTTCTTTTGCAATGACTCCTGTGAACTACTAAGTGTGAGTGCTGTGAGAAAGGGAACATCCTGCTGAGGAGGCTAAAAGAGTAATAGAAAAATGCATCTGATTTTTATAATGTAATAACCAAGCAGTCTGGTTATCTCTTCATTCTGTCTTCTTCAATTTCTGATCTGTCCTTGTGAGCTCCTTGTGGATTTTTTCCTTTCTCCTCCAGTTCTATCTGACTTTCGGCATTTATCAGTTCTGAGTGGGAAGAATCATTGAAGCGTTTAGTAGGGTTAGTGTGTCAGACCTATATGGACATGTGCACAAAGGTGGTTCCTTGCAATCCAACTTGCTAAAATTACTACTTAGCACCAACGAGCTGCTTTTCAGCTGTGTCTGTTTGTCTTGTAGCCCACAGGCACCTCAGCCACAGGCTCCGGAGACTCCCTGGGCAGATGAGGAAAATGTAGTTTATCACCTGACCGATGAGGACTTCGACAAGTTTATAAAAGATCATTCATCTGTGCTAGTGATGTTCCATGCACCATGTGAGTTTGCTTTTTCTATTCTGTACCCTGCTCCAAATGCTTGCAAACAAAACCAATGATAACTTGCTGCATAGGTTTCACAGAGCCGTAAAATCAAAGTCCAGGCTATTCTTGTTTGTCACGAATCTTAAACACACAAGGCTTGAAATGTTTGTGAAGCTGATGATTTCAAGTTTAGGACTGAGGTGTGCTGCTGGAAGAGGTGCTTTGTAGGCTGGGTCAAAGCATAACTAAAGAATGTAATAATGCTTAAATAGTCAGAGGAGTCATTTTACAAGATTACCCCCAATGTTTGGCTTGTCTCCTGTGTTACTTGCTTTCAAGGCAGAGCTCTGGTTGTTTGAGCAATTCCACTTGAGATCTGTGAGGTCCTGAGTCCTTGTTCACGGCTGCAAATGTGTTGCTTTTAATCATTGGGGTGACTCACTCCTCTGCCACGGTTCTCTGGCAACGTAAGGGCTGATGGTCATTCCATGTTGTGCTGAAGTATGCCAAAACATGATTTAAGTTCAGAATTTCCCCAGGACCTTTGAAAACTGAGGCAGAGCCGGTAGTGATACTACTTACTGCTTGGCTGAGAATGAATTGGGCTGATGGTTTTTTTTGATGACTTGAGACTTTAGCTTGAGCAATAAGATGCAGTGGGTCACCGTAAGGTGTTGCCCTCAGAAAGCTGTTCCAGCCACATTGTCCTTCTGTATTTTGTATCCTCCAGATTAATGTGTGCATTAACTAGTTTGTTTGCTAATGATGTAACTCATTACAGCCACGTAGCTGGTTCTACCAATTCTTTGTATATTCAGTTGAAGGTTCATGCTAAAATCTGCTGTGTTGGATGATACACAGCTTTGTCTCCTCTCGCCGCTGTGCTGCCAGTTGCACTTGGATGAGATGTTTGTTTTCATGGGCATAGATTTGAAGGTTAGGGCTCTGGAGGCAGGGTGCTTGCTCACAGCTGAAAGACTGAGGGTCTTGGCACAGAGGCTGAAATCCTGCTTCCCCTTAAGCCAGCAGAATTTAGCACCTAAATGCCTTTTCTTAAGGTCTACTCATAAGACTCGCTTGGAAAACACCATAATGAATTTCCTTTGCCTGATGAAATGTCTAACGATTTGATGCACGGAAGCAGGTGACTTCTGTTTTGTCGTTGTGTTCACTGGATTATTTGTAGTAATGAAAGTGGGACCGGAGATGAACGCCTGGTGTGAAAGCTAAAACACAAGTAGCAGAACTGATGAAGCCTGGTTCGCCAAGGAGTTATCCTTCGTTACCCAAATCCTTCCTTCCCCCAGCTTTCCGCGCACCCCCAGTGTGCGAGAGACAGCACAGGCGGCTGCTCATCTGGAGCTGCACGCTTGCTGGTTTGGCAGAACAACGGCTGCCAGTCAGGAATGTAACTGCTGAATTTCCCTTCTTTCCTTCTCTGTGGCAAGGGCTTGGGATAAGTGTCCTCTCTGTCAGGCCCCAGATTTCTTTAAACATACAAGGATTTATTAGTATTTGAAAGCTTTGTTGTTTTCTGAGTTTGTAAATGGGCAAAGGAGTTCAATAATCGATTTGGAAGGAGGCAGAGAGGGAAAAAGTCGAAAGTCGGTCCTGTAAACCATATTCCTTTAGGAAGTCTGATTAAAAATAAATGAATACATACAGCTACAATCAATTTTTGTGGTAAATTCAAGTTAGTTTTTAAATCTGCACAGGGGTCTGTTTAATTTTCATGTTTGTTTTTTGATATCCTCTAAAACACAGGTAATGCAGTTTTAGGGGTGATATGATCCATTTGGAGAGGAGGAGCACTTAGAGCTGAGTATGTTTTGTACTGAGGGGCATTCTGTGCTAAGGTACGGCAGTACTTTGGCAAATGCTGTTTTAAAAGTAAATCAGTTGCTGAACTGGGCTGTTGCAATCTCCTGATAACATGTTCCAGCTGCTCAGAATTGAAATAAAGAATGCTTCTTACCAAGAAACTCAATTTTAAATGTAATGTGAGTATTTGGGGCATAAATAACATAATACATTTTATTTACATTCAAGTGGTAGTGGTCTGCCTACATGCAGAACACAGCTTGTCAATGTGTAAAAGATCTGTGTTGGTAAGAATCCTCTATGGGCAACCTCAGCAGAGAGTGCAAGGCTTGCAAACTAATTAATGACAGACAGCTATCATAAACAGTTATCTTCGTGATTAAAAGATCTTCTCCGAGCACTTATTAAATTTGTTAATGGAGTCACCTTAGGAATATAAGGAGATAAATTACCCCAGTAAAAGGCAGTAAAAATGGAGGACATCTTTTTTTTTTTTTTAACCTTTGTGGGTTAGGATGTGAGAGTTTCTTCTAAAAATTAGGTATTAAAAAACATTTTTTTTTTTTTGAAACGTACAAAACGGGCCCAGAACTCAGGGTATACTTCTTTGTAACTAAGAATAAGCAAGAGGATTTCAACACTGGCCTGGAATTAGCAAAGCCTTATAATGCTGTGTCCCCAAGCAGTGTACATGTGACTTGGAGTTTTTATAACAGGTAATAAATCTTGTGTTCATGAGAAGCTCTTTTACTAGAGACAGAATTATTTCAGTGATGCTTTAATTACGATTTCATAGTCAGATGGCCAACATATTAATACACTGTAGTATTAAAAGATGTGTGGGAAAATGGAAGCTTTTTATTCCTCCCCCTACAAGTGCTGAAGATGCAGTTGAACCAAATGCATTTATGGTAAATACCTGTGAACTGCAAAATTAAGCACTGTGATGAATGTGGCCAATTGGGTCTCCATGCCTGTGGCTACTAATGATCACCCCTAAGGACCACTCTATAATTACTTACAATCAGTTGCTCTCAGTAGCCCAATTAGAAGCGTTGCAGCATTTTGTGTTAAGTGCAGTCTAGTATGTAAGTAGGTTCAACTAGAGCAGCTACGGGTGATTTAAACATATCAGGAAGGTCTGTAGCATGCAACTTGCACCTCTTGCTATCAGAGACCTTACACCTTTTCTGCAATAATTTAGCACAGCCACTAAATAGAAGATGTGCTGCCTTGAGTCGCTACTGCTGGCCCTGAAAAACGTGGGTGAGTGTAGGTGGGATGAGTTCATCCTGCTTTCATTTTGCAGGTCACTAGGGACACGAAGCAGGATTTTTAACCTTCTGAAACTCCTTTGTAAAGCCCTTAAGAGGATGTTCAGCAAATCTGAATGTTTAGCATGGGTAAACAGCGACCCAAACAGCTGAAAGTCTGAAGGCACTCTTCTTCCTCAGCCACTGCAGAAGGACACACGGCATTGTGTTTGTTCTTACTCAAGCATTTTGCTGAAATGTTGTAAATGCTGGTGGTGGGCATATTGTTATCCTGGATACATCCAGAGTTTGCGTTCAGCATTGGTGTTCATGTAACATTTGATGAAGGGGACTAGTCTTGCAGACATCTGAAGTGATTTTTGCTGTTGTAAATAGGAAAAAAATTGTTTATGAATGGAGATCTCTGACATGTAGCACTATACAAAAGGAGAGCAAATAATGGCCCTTTCCCCTGACGGTTTTGGAGTTGTTGTTTGGATTGACCATGTTCAGTAGCACGAGTCTCTAACAGAAGGTGCATCATACCAAGCAAAGGTATACCATAGTTACACCAACCAAAGCTGTACCATAGCATAAATAAAGCATCTATGTGGCTTATCATAATTTTCTGTTAGCAGTGAAAATAAGAACTCCATGTCTGTTTATGCCTCGTGCTATCCATGCTGTAGGCTGATCAATTTATTTAGATGCCCAAGGTGACAGCTGGGTTCTGAGTGTCTCTAAATTTAAGCTATACTGCCAGTCAAATACTGCTAAATGCTTTAGTGACATAGGGACTCACTGGGACTTAAAATGTTCCTGAACCACTTGAGTGCAAAAGAGCCCTGTTTGTGTTTTCAGTTGTTCCCATCGAACTGCTGAGTCAAATGCTATTTTTAGAATAATGCTGTCCAAAATATTTGCCAAATTAGTGCAGCTTGCAGTCTTTCAGACTGGGTTTTGTCGAAAGAATAAAAAAACATTAATTTCCCATTCTACATTTTTTCCCAGCATTTTGTTCCAAAGCACGATCTCAGAGTCTTGCACAAAATAACCCTAACCAAGTCACTGATAAGTCGATTCAAATGCTACTGAAGGGTGTTTAAAGTCTTATATTGAAATTAAGGCAATTTCAGCAATGGGTTCTAAAAGTCTCTGCTTTTCATGCACAAGAGTTGCTTTTCATTTTGTTTCGTTAATACAAATGACGCTGCTAACGTTCAGAAGCATACCTGCTCAGGAAGCCTCGTGTAGAACATTGTCCTGGTGCCACCACGAGCTGTAGCTTCAAGTGCAATCTGAGCAGTCAGTTGCTGTTGCTGCGGAGCGATGGTTGGTAGCCTCCGGTGGTTGCTTTTTCTCCCTCACACCCTATCGGCTGTAACAAAGTCCATGGTCTGATACTGATGCCAGGGATAAAGGAGGAAAAAGGGTGTTTTGGTCCTACTGTTACTGTTGAACTATTAATATATTTTTCCTGCAACATTTCTTCCTTGTATATGAGCTTAGATTCATGTTAAACCTGTCTTCGACCCAGCCCTCTTCATAGGACTTCTTCACAGACATTATATAAGCTGTAGCTGCAGCGCATAAGGTTAGGGAAATGTCAATACTCTTGGGATATCAGAGCCATCACTGTTTTCCTCCCTTGATAAGAAAGGCAGGCAAGGAACATGCAGCTTTCTTTTTCTTTTTTTTTCCCCATCTCCTTAATTTGTTCTTGGATACTGCTTAGGAGATGCAGCTATGACATTATTTCTTCTTGCTCCCTCTTAATAGAAGGGAGGGAAAAATAAATCTTGAGATGATAAAATTCAATACAGTTTTGATGTGTTGTTGAAATGTCTGTGAAATTCCTTTCCTGTCCTCAGATATTTTTCTCTCCCTTTGTAAAACAGCCTGATAAATTACACAGTTGCTGCTTTCCAAAGCCAACTACTCAGCTGTGCAGGTTTTTAATTGCACTGGGAGCTGTTTTATCAATTTAGCTTTGGAAAAACAACTTTTCACACCCTTCTCCCCTTTCCTCCTCTTTCCCCAAGCATTAAAACCCAAGGTTTTAAGCTCCTTTGTAGTCTCATTATTAAGAATGCCAACCAATTAGCCCAATACAAGATGAAGGCCTCCAGCTTCAAATCAAACAGCAGACTCTCCCCGACAGCACACTATCATTGGTTTCAGTGGGTTTGGTTTTGTTTCTTCCTGCTGCATGTGGTGAGATTAGGACATAGGAATCTATTGCTCACTTTATATTTAAAATAAAGCAAAACCAAAATGTGCACACAAAATCAAATCTGTTTTTTTAAACTGGATTTTACAACCATAAATAAATAAGTCTCTCTTTCAGACTCCCCCTGGTTCCTTATAAAAGTTTTTTATGAAAGCAAGCTACCATTGCAGCTAGTGCTAATTGGTACTTCTGTTGGCAGCCTCAACAGAAAGGCCGCGAGTTGAAAAGGCTGAGGAATTAATTTACTGTGTGGCCTTAAAAAAAAAAAAAA
>VXAA01003588.1:576985-633576 GCA_013399115.1 Anseranas semipalmata | reverse complement strand
AGCCTTTCCAACACAGGTCAGCAGCAGCATAACATGGGCAGCATGTAACAATAATAATAATAATAAAAAAAAAATCTGTAAATACAATCTTCTCAAGTTTTTCCATGCTAATTCATGATTCAAAGATGTTTATTTTCCTAAATGTAAACCAGTGCAGTTGTACCAGTGGAGGTTAAAGGCATGTGGGTTACCCAAATAACAGACAACACTGAATGTGGAATGGATGGAAATATCCTTTAATTTTTATTTGATGCTGTCATGTCTGACATACTAGTGAATTCTAAAATAAAATGTTGGCAGTTTTCATTGGCTACATACAGAGCTTTTGGCTTCTGCTTTCAGGTGTACAGCCTCTAGGATGAAGAAAAGCAGTAGGTAAACACCTGTAATTTATTTGAAATCTTCTAGTGGTAGCTCTCCATAAGAAGCTTCAACCTGTCTCTGTTGGTAATCAGCTGAGTTCAGGTGGAAAATACTTGTTCATCACTGAAGGTTTGCCTTCTGACCTTAGCATTAGCACCAGCAAATTGGGCATTTCAGAAAAAAGCCATGTGTCTGGTGGGTGTCCGCATGGAGGGGTCTCAGGTGGCTTCCCAGGAGCAGCAATAGTTGGGCCCAGGTGTGTAATTTTGATCGGTCCTTGGTTGAAGATAACTTTGTGTGAGAGGGGCTTATTACATGGCAGAAGTTGATGGAAGAGCAATCTTTTCAGAACGTGGTTTAGCTCTACAAAATGGCGGGGGGCTGGAAGCCAGAAGCTTGCCAGGATGTAGGCTTCAGTCAGGAGTCTTGCTTTAGTTTCCCGAAAGGTCTTTGTAAGCTTTGACAATCCAACCTCGTGTGTGAACTCTGCTTTTTAAATTGGACTTGTTAAATTGGACAGAACCTAGCTGTGTTTGGTTTCTTGGTGGAGCAGTGCGGGTGTCAGGATGGGTTGGAAAGAAGTTGCAGTGCCCTCATCACTGAAAGGTTGAACTGTTGTGGACGGGCACTCGGAGGATGAATATTGCAGTTTTAAGAGCCTGCATACATAGGTGAAGAGAAGAGATGTGCTTAAGTTTCAGCAGAGCGTTTCCTGACTCTTTGCATCCCTGAGGTGCCTAGCTTTAATGTTGTCTTAATGCATTTTTAATGGCATGTATAATCAACTGTTTCCCTGGACAAGCGTAAATTGTGCCAACTTTCTGTTGATTGAATGCATGCGCTTCTTAGCGCTGTGCCCTAGTGGTAGGCTTCTGGGACAGATATATTCTTTGTATAAAACGGGTAAATTCTTGGCTCCTGAATCTGCTTCCAGTGAATCAGGCAAGTTTTGAGCGTTGATTTTGGAGTGTCAGGGACTGACACTCAGACTAGGCACATCAATATTTAAAGGCATGCAAGCCTACAACAGGATGGTGCTTGATATTACATGTACTTGAATATCGCCAAAAGAAATCTTGGGGCATGTAAATAGTTGAGTCCAATGGCCTCCCAGTGCAATGACCTGCCTCATTAAGGTAATTACAGCAGTGATTTTCAGTGGAGATTTTAGACACACGTTAAAGTATGAGTTCTTGGAAATGCAGCAAACCAAGAAAATGAAGAACCTGACATGGATTTTTTTTTTTAATGACCATCCCAGCTACATTTCTTGAGGGCTTAAAAATAAAAATCAATATGGGTTTTTAGTGGTACTTAATATAAATAGGAATATAGAAAGCATAAAAATGCTAATAACTACGTTGTGCAGTAAAACTTGATAGGATACTTAATGAAAAGGGTCAGGACAGTAATGACAGATTCCGTTGTCTCTTTTGTGTCAGTCTTTTGATACTGTGGTGTGCAGTTCATATAAGAAAATCCTTTTTGAAGCAGTTTGTGCTCTTTGAGCAGGGTAAAGTCATAAAAGGATGATCCAGTGATAAAACATGATAGCCTTGGCCTGGAGATGTAAAAGTTTAGTTCCTTGAGTTGTTTTGATTTTTACAATTGTTACCCATGTTGCTAAATATTTGTCTCTGTTTCCAACCTGTGAAGTAGGGATGGCATTTCACCTTGCACGGGAGTTTATGTAGTGAGCCACATACAGGCTGTGAGGTGCTCCAGTACTGCAACAGCTGGGGAAGGGAAGGCACATCATAACTGCACATTGAAAGGCTTGATAAACAGGAAGGAGGTAAGATTGTGCTTTCAGTGTTGCCTTTTGGAAGACGATCAGGCTTTTGGCCCCCAGGTTTAGGAAACCTTGTATGTGACTGGGAGAATGCACAGCTGGACCAAGGTGATCGCAGCCAGAGGTGATGACTTGCAGCCCGGTTAGCTCCTGGGCTTGAAGGGGAGAGCCTTGGCTCTGGTTCACCTTCGTACCAGGAAGAGTAGCGAAACCAGACTTTTGGGGTGTTTGTGACTGCTCTGCCTTCGGGCTGGATCTTGACCTGCTCTGTGCCATGGTGCTGTTCTGGGGACAGAATGAGGGGACAGGGCGTGTAGTTTGAGTAACTTGTTTGCTAGCAGCTGTGGGTATTTTGAGAGTGGTATGCAGGGGGGCAGTAGAGGAGAAAAGAAGGGAGGTGAACTGTAGATACTTGTTTTTTGTGAACTTTGTGAGATTTGTTCAAAATGCATTGCTGTATGCTAGCCTCCGATATGGAGCAATTAGATTCTCTATTAAGGAAGACATTTACGAAGGCTATTCCAATCAGAAAAAAATCTTCTGTAAATGTGTGGCAGGTGGTGTGAAGGGAACATTAGTTTCTTTGGGGATTTGCTGCCTCATTTCTCCTGTTACTGCTGCCTTCCCTCTCTCCTAAAAAGTCCTTACAGTCCTACTGAGGCTACTGCAAGGGAGTAGCGGTGGCTGCTGGAGAGCCAAGGGGTAGCCCAAGTGAGACACCCTGTTCTCCCCTTCTATGGGAGTTTTAGTAGCTTATTTAATTATTTATCAGTGGTCTTTTAAAAGACTTTGGTAATTTTAGCTGGCCTTTTTGTCCAGTGAAAGTCCACATTTGTGTGTGCGGATTGGATGACTCTGTCCTGCAGACTTGACCCCAGGGTACTCATAAGCTGTCAATGCTCTTGTGGTAAGTTCTGATAGGAGTGAAGCATAACTTATTTTTATAGATTTACTTTGCTTGCCTCTAATGACCAGTTAACAGTAGGAATTAGTTTTAAGAATTAAGCAGCCAGGTTTATTTCTTCTGAAATAAATTAATTTCCTTGCCGGGATGAGCTTAATATATGGTGCAGGGTTCTCATTTGGAAAGGGCCTTACAATATCTCTGCTACTTGAATCATTACCAGCAGAGTTTTCATTATCAAGTTTATCTTCCTAAATACTTTATGGCTTCAATTTTTATTATCCTGTGAAAGGCAGAGTAGGGAACTTACTTTAAAGGGCAAATAATGAACAGAGAAACCTACAGTGAAAGATGGCTTGCCTGTCTGTCTGCTCCTTGTGCCCTTTCAGATGGTGAGTTGGCAAGTGATGCCGTCTTTGAGTTACTAATAAATGAATCCATTGCTTTGATGTTGAGACGTTGTGCTGATGGTGGAGGTGTCTTCTGGGGTCCTGCCTGTTTGTGGTTAGCAAGCATCCCAGCACACTTCTAAGTAGGTGAATGCATCTCAGCTGGTAACTATTTTTGCTCTGATCTTGGACAGAAGTGCACATAGTGCATAGTATCCCTTCCCACTACTTGGCTTCTTTCTGGAGGTAACTTCAGTAATAGCTAATGTGACCTTTTTTTTTTTTTAAACTTCTGCCCCGCAATCTTCAGTGCACTGGAATATAATTACCAGAGATCTGAATTCTGCATCCATTTTGCTGATTTTTTTTTTTTAAATACTAATTGCATCCTAGGCAGTCATTTGCTTGCTATGCTATTTTCCTGAGCTGGATAGTCACAGCTATTTGGTCTAACCTCTGTTCTCTGACATTTTTATTGCTAAATTGAAAGTATAAAATCTTTCCTAGTGGGGTAAGAGTGTGAGGGAAAGCAGTACAACTTTTCTTGCCTTCCCAAGGCAAATTTTGTTGATCATCTGGTAATGGAGAGGGGGGATTTTTTTTGGAAGTGGAATAATTGTGGTCTAATTGAGGAGGAGTCCTTCTGGTGGTGTTTTTCATAAACTCTCCACAATTTCACCTTAAGGCAGCCATGCTGTTGTGTCTCTCTTTCATATTGCAATAGGGGAGGATTAATTTTCAACACCTACTCAGGGCCATGTTCCTCCAAGCTGGTGTGGGAAGTGTAATTCATATCTCCCAGTACCAGCTGATCCACCTTCCTTCACTTCTTTTCCCACCCAAGAGGGATGGTAGGAGGCACCACCGTCTCCCAACACTGATTTCTACCAGTTGCACCGTACAGTTTCAACTAAGAGGATATATACGTGCAGTGTAATCTCCAGTAGCTGGAAGCTGAAGCCAGACTTGGAATGGAAATGAAGAACCATGCAATTTTTGTTAATTTTTTTTATCTTAAATAAAGACAGTGATTAGCTTAAAGAGCTTTCCTGAGCACGTGCTGGAGTCTGTGCCGTGGAAGACGGGGATGTATTTTTCAAAGGTTAACTTCAGGAGCCGTGCTCAGCCAGGGCTCCCTGTAGGGTTAAACACGGAGAGAGATCACTCTGAGGTCACGATGGAGCAGAGATCTCCCTCTCTGCACTACTCTTAGGGGCCCCTGGGAGGTAGCTGCTGGTGGCTGAAGTTAGCTTTGGAGAATATCCACCCTTTCCCTGGAGCCTTTACATCAAAAGATATGCTCCAGTGTTACCAGAAACGAAGGCAGAAGCATGTGTTACACAGGAGGTCGTAAGAGTTGTCTTCCTCTAGGCCCCGTGGAGGCAGCCTGCGGGTCTGCGCGGTGCTTCACCCTCCTCTGCTCTGAGCTTTCCTCTGCCGAGGTCTGGAGCTGGCTGGAGGCAGCCCTTCTGCTGGAGCTGTGAGAACGGCACGAATGCAGAGGGGGCTCCTGGAGGAGGCGCTCGGTTGAACTCTTACCGCTTTGGGCTGATTTATCTTATGTAACGCAGTGATCTGATAGTCTTTTTGGGGGAAAAAAGAAAACACTAACTCATACTTTAACTGTCTAAAGCTGCTATGAATCTTCTGCTGAGCAGTTTCGGTGATGCTGAGGGAAATAATTATGCCAGCACAGAAGAAAGATGATCAAGAATTGGATTTCAGATGCTTTCACCTCCACAGCCAAGGTGATCAGATATGGAGCTGAGGCTTGGCTCGCTCGGTGTGCGTCCCCCTGTACCAGGCAGGTGTCAGGTAGCTCTCGTGGCCTGGTGAGGAGTTCGCTGGTGTCCTTGTGAATCGCTTGGTAGGGATCCAGGCTGAGCTGCTGTTTTCCTTAGTGCCTGGCAGCCCTGCACTGGGACGTCTGTGCCTCCGTGCAGGAGGTGCTCCTGAGAGAGGCGGTGGCTGGGATGGAGTCGCTACCGCCACGGTCACGCGGTGACTGAGCTGTCATCACTTTGTGTCCCGGCTGCGTGGGACCAAAGAGCTGCTTCTGGGCAGGGACTTTCTTCTGCGTGTGCATAATGGGATTGGGTTTGCGGAGAGAGACTGCGCTGTGAGTTCGTGGCAGTGCCAGCGAGATGGAGGTGGCGGTGGGGAGGGATGCTGCGCTGCTCTCCTACCACCGGGACAAACTGTGCAGCCCATGCAGCAGAGCGTTAGGCTGCAGCTGCGTCAGTGTGGCATGGCTGCACTAATCTAAACCAGTGAAGTGTTTCTTCTAATTCCATATTTCTAGTTCCTCAGGGTTCTTTCCAAGCTGACCTTTTACAGGCTTGCACGGCCACGAAGCTGTTTGCTTGTTATTGATCCCTAAGAAAAATAATGCTTGGTCAAATCAAATCTACCTTTACAAGTAGATAACAGGGTGGGGGGTCTGAATTTGTGTATGCATGCATACATGGCTAGCTGATGAAAATTTGAATTCAGTGTAATGTTAAAGATGTTGAAGCTGCTCCTGCTGATCTTTTAAGAAAACATCAAGTATTGAAACATCTTTGTCTCAAAGCATCTGGAAATTTTACCTGTGAGGGCAGTGCTGCTGTTCAGAAGGAGATGGATGGATTGATGGAGGTGTACAAAAATTCTCAGAGTGAGTGCTATAGAGAGAAAAGAATACATAAAATTTCTTGAGCCCCTTATCCTTCCGAAGGTGAATTTCTTGTAAGCAGAAACCTGGAGCTCTGGTTATGGCCTGGGTCTAAGGCAGTCAGGTTGTGTGGACTGTTACGGCCATTAAGTGAACGTGGAACCACCATGGCTTGAAATGCATACCTACGATTATGGGGGAGAAAAAGCTGCTTTCATCTTTGTTTGCACCCTCCCTCTCTGCCGAATTTGTGGATGATTTCCCATCAGATGTCTGCAATGCAGACAGCTAAATTATGCAAGGGAATCTGCAGCTGTTGTAGTTTATGTTCTCCTATAGTGGTAAAAGAGCTGTAAGCTGTCTCGTGTCAAGCTGTAGAGTCACTCATATGCTGTATAAGAAATCTTTGTGTGGTGAATACTTCTGTGGCAGAGGAGAATACATTTGTGTTCTCACGTAGGTGATGAGAGGGCTGGGACTTGTGCGTGTCCTTGCTCTGGCTCCAAGGATTAGCATCTCCCCACCATGTGCATGCTCTTTTCTATGTACAGGTGTACGGGTTCAAAGTTAAAAGCAGGGCATATGTAAGGGCTGGCTGTTCTGCTGTGCTGAGAGGTCACTGCTACTCTGGGATTAAGGATGGAAAAATCAAAGGTATTTCCTCTTGTGTTACACGCTTAGAGAGCGATGGTGCATCTGCATTTTTTTGAGATAATTTTTTTTTCTTGAAAGTGTCAGTAAATCATCTATGAATGTGGTCTGAACTGCCAGTGACCCACTTGCTGAGAGCAGGACATGCTTTGTGCTTCAAATTTGTTTTCTCATCAGGCCAGTGGAAGTATTTTTGGTATGCAGCTATGTACGTGTAAGTGTGTGTAGAGATAGCATGATGCGATAAATAGCTGGTACGCGATAACAGTACCCAAGCAGTCGGTCGATAGCAGACATTTAATGATTCTTTAAAATCTTTATTTGCAATTTAATTTGTCCCTAGGGTTCTTCATGTCAGAAATTCCTTATCCATAGTCGCCTGGATGTTGGCCTTTATCTCCTGCTTGTCACATACATTTCACATCCTCAGACAATGTGTTGAAATGAGAGGACATGACCAAAAGCATAGTGTTTATTTGTATAGCTATAATAACCCGAAAGAAGCAAACAATAAGTGACAGAAGCAGAGTTTTATGTTCTGGGGACAGCACTAAGACAGCACATGCAGGAGCTTAGCTGGGGGTACTTGGCTGCTTTTCTGCCTGTCCTCTGCAGGCAAAACTTGGTTTTAGCAATGGAAGTGTTTAAGTTAGTTCCCTTCTGAACATGTTTGGAGCAGCTGCACTCCGAATTGTGAGCCTGCTGTGCTGCCAAACAGGCTGCTATAAACAAATGCAGATAGTTGGGGGGAAAAAAAGGTTGCTCAGTGCATTCGTTAGCCATCCCTTCGTCAGTGTGCTGCTCACCCCTGCACATCAGCATTGCTCTGTCCGTGCTTGGCCTTTCCGTCTGTGCTGGAGCACGGTCATGCTCTGTCAAGGACAAAGTGCTGGGCGAGCGCTGTCCTCTGCCCTGCGGTGGGATCCTGGAGGCAGGCGTGCTGGAGCCACGTGGAGACCCGCGACTGCTGTCGTTCTGGGGGTGCAGCTGAGCTGTGCGATGGCAACTGCCCTGAAGGAAGGAGCTATTTATCTGCCTGACTATGCAGTGCAAATGAGAAGATTGATTATAAATAAACTGGGAAAACAGAATTCTTGCTTCATTTAGGCATCTCTTTTAACCAGTTAGCAAGAGCCTGTCTTGTACCAGCAGTCCTAGTGCCGATTTTTGTAAGCTCTGACTTCTTCGTCCTGTCTTGTATCACAATTCCTTTAGACTTACTCTATGTGCTTTTTCCCATTTGTGGGCACCGTGGACCCTGCAGCCAGGGTCTCCTTTTGTGCAGGCAGAGCCAGATGAGGTATTGAGAGGACAGATGAGTTGTCCAGGACCTACGGTGTGCCTGCAGAGCCAGGCACCCGGCCTGGGCTGGTGTCTGCGGCAGGATGGAGGGTGACTGGTTCGTACCTCCGGGGAGCTGCCTGTCCTCTGTGAGAGCAGAATGAGGCTGTGGGGGGAGTCCTGTGCCTATGGGTCCCTGCTGTCCCTTGGGTGTTCCCACCAGCCCTGACCCACAGGGGCTCAGAGGGGGCTGCAGGGCATCCTTGTGCAGACTGTGACTTTCCTCGTCTCACACAGGATGAACGGGTTGCTTCCCTTGCTTAGTCTGTCAGTTTTAATGTCAGTATACACTTGACACAACAGTGCATCTTCTAAGAGCACGTCTGTCAAAGGTGTGGCCACTGCAAAGCTGTGGGCTTCCTTCCACAATCCCAGCAGACCTTATGTAGCACATCGGAGCATCTGGGCTAAGGGCCTGTGGGGTTGCTGCTATTTTCTCATTCATTTTATGAGCAGAAAATGTCTAAAACCAGAGGAGCTTAGTGCAGAGGGATACAGCTGCTGCTGAAGAACATAATGTGACAATCAAAGGAGAGGCAGTGACCTTGGTATTTATTTAAATGACTTTTTCATTGGCCTTAGAATTTAATGGCAATTCTCGCAGGATTATTGAAAGGTAGGATAAATAATCATAGGAGAGATGAATTGATTTGCAGTGTGTACATCTGATTTCTGACTTGTCTCTGCCCCCTCTGCAATGGTAGGCAGAAGCAGGCTGTAGCACGCAGTAGCAAAATTCTCATAAAGATGGCCAGATAAACGTCGTTTATCGTTGGAGAAGCTCTTGAGATTTGTTGTCCCTGTTTCAGATTCAGTTTAACGTGCTGGCTCTTTTTTTCCAGACTGGCATATCATGCTGTCCTCTGCCAGGGATAGAACAAGCATTGCATGATAAAGATTTGAGGACTTCAGTTTGCATTTAAGTGCCTTTAAAGACCCGATCCTGCCTTCCCTTTATTTTAAACACGAGTTAGCTAGCTTTATGGAAATCTGTAGTGCTGTATCTGTGTGATGTTTCTGAAAGAACCCAAAACGCTGACATTTCATAGTCTGAATATCTTTCCCCCAAATTATACTTCCATGAATTTCAGATGCTTTGGTTTCTTTTTTTATTTCCTGGGCAAAGTATGCCTAGCTCATTTCTTCTTTTCTCTGCATAGGTATGTGAAAACTCAGGTTGTTTGATGCTTTTGGTTGATCAGATCTAATATTAATAACTGGGGAATGTAGCATAGATCATGTGTGGATACAGTATCTAGCGCACAGTATGAAGTTTGCTCAGGCTGGAGGACACACAGTGTAAAGCCTGCCAAGGTGAACTTACCTCTGCAGAAAAATCTTTTTTTCAAACAAATTTGAGCTAGCTAATTCAGTGAAGTTCCTAGGTATCTGAGCTGTGATTCAAGATGCCCTTTACTTAGAAGTGAAGAGGAGCACAAAATGAATAAAGTTCCCTGCTCCTAAAAGGAGAAATAAATCAATTCAGGCAGGTGTCAAAGGGAACTGTCAGCCCATTCCAGAAAGCCATATGCCTGCAAGTTTTCTGTGGGTGGCAAATAAATCATTTTGCCAGCCTCTTTTGTGCTCCTAACCAAGACAGCCAGTGCTGAGACAGTAACTCTTCCTCAGCCTTTTTCAGCTTCTTCCTGAATTCACCTCTGAAGCTGTTGCATCAGGTTCCCAGCTTGGTCACACGTGCTCCCACTACCATGTAAAACCAAAGGAAAACTTTCTTCTGCAGCTGAGACCCTATTTTGACTGCTCCTACCACAATAAAGCATTGGCTTTGCTCAAAAGAAGTTTTTTAATGCGGCGATCACTGTGCAAACAGCTAAGCAGCACGGTCTGTAGCTGGCGCTTGAGCTGGAGTTCAGCGGAGATCAACAGTTTGGGTAGTTTTGCAATTCTCAGGTGGGATTTGGAGACTTTTATTCCAATCTGTCTGCCCTGTGCTGCAGTCACAGCCATGGCCCTGCTATAAACATGCCTTGCAAGCGTTTCCTGGTGTGCTGCAGTACCTGGAGCTCTGCTGAGGTCCCTGTTTGCTCGGGGAAGTTGCACCTTGATGTCCTATCACTTCTTGGCTGTGAACACTCTGTGGCTGGTTGAGTTCAGGCTTAGGTTTGTGCTTGATGGCTTTGTCAGTCATCCCATTAGTAGGAATCAAAGTGATTCCAAATTCAGTCCTTGCTTGATTTTCTTTTAGACAATGGTGTAAAAATAGTCCCAGCCCCTTTGTTCATGTACCTCAGGAACTGCTGTTGCTGAAGCCATGTTGAAACAGATTTCTAGCTGTATTTTCTGTTACAACTTCCAAAAGCTCAGCTAAGTCTGGGCTTTCGATTGCCCACTCCACCAATAACACCTGAAGAAAGAAAAGCAGGCTGCTGCTGCAACCAGGAGGAAAAAGCACAGCGAGGGCTTGCAGAGAGATTGCATTGCACCGGGGCCGGCAGAGCAGAGCGCCTGTTGGGTCGTGCAGTGTGCCTAATTACAGCTCCGGGCATCCTCAGTCGGCACACCAGGGCCGGGTGTCGATCCCAGCTGCTCCGTCCCTTGGGCCAGGACTGCGGGGCAAGGAAGGGGCTGTCCCGAGGCACAGCATTCCCCTGTGTTACCGCAGGACCCTCACCTGGTCCCAGAAGCTCAGCTTGTCTGGAGGCAACTGCACTGGGTGAAAGCATTTTAATTTGCACCTAAACTTATTTTAAATCTGTTTTTCTCGTTCACTCATTTATTTTACTTTATTGTAATGTCAGCACTCGGCAGTGAAGTGATGGCAGATCTCTCCGGAGAACTTGCATGAGCGAGAAAGCACCATTATCATGGTTTTACAGGCCCTGCTTATGTTGAGAACATATGTGGTGGTGTAATTATGCTGATGTGATTAAATCAGTGCAAATCCTTGCTAGAGGGACACACCGCACCAATGTAAAGCGTGGCTTATTATCAGCGCAGTTTAGTTCAAATTACATGACTCAATTAAGCTCTGCTAGTATAAGCCTCGGCTTAAAGTCAGGAAGTCACGTGAGGGTCTGCGTTGTTTCTTTTTAATGCAGATAAAGATTTGGAAACTGAAATGGGCGAGGTTGTGCCTCACCCCAGAGCATGCTAGCAGTGATGGGCTTGACAAGTACTGTTTATAGTACTTTCTGGGAGGGAAGCGGTCTGGGTGTGAGTCTGGGGGGGGGATGTTAAATCATTTTTGAATAGATCTTTCTTCAGACTGTAGTGACCACTTTTGGAAAACGTCCTAGATCATAGTAAGTCTTTACAAATAAAGTAAGTAAAATGCATACTAAATTCTAGTAAATCTCTACCATATGGTTTTGGATTGTGGTAAGGCTAGATGGGTCAATGAATGACCGTGGTGTGTACAAATTAACTGGATTTTTTTTTTTTTGGCAGGGTGTGGGCACTGTAAGAAGATGAAGCCAGAATATGAGAAGGCTGCAGAGTTTCTCCATGTAGCCAGTGATGTAAGCTAATTTCCTTTATTATATCCTTCTAATAATCAGTAATAAATAACTGGAGTAATAAGTGACTTTTCTCCCTACAACAAATTCAGCTGTTCTCATCCTCCCACAGGACCCTTCAAAATGTGCTTCCAAAGTACAGTCTCATCGCTAATGCATGAGCCCTGCCAAAGTCTTAGAAAGAACATTCTGTCTTGAACGAAAACAAAATCGAAAAATGTTTATGTATTCTGCTGCAGGCCTTATACATAATATGATCAAATCTAAAATGGATTTTTTTTTGCCTTATTTAAAGGCATTGAATGTGAAGAAACATAGACTTTTATTTATGAATTAGATTTGGAAAAAAACAAAGGGGGTTGATCCCTCTTTCAAACATCTTGCTTTTATGGTTGCATCATTCCATTAGCATCATCTTAAGTGCTCCATCAACATGGAGCTGGAGAGGAGAGACCTGATAATGTAAGTATTATTGATTCAGTCTTGGTCTGTGTACGCCATGCGTATAGAATAGAAGCAGGATTAATCTCCCCCCAAATGTTAGACATCTTCAGTGGAGACATCTAGAGTCCCTTTATAGTTGTTGGAGAAGAGGAGGATGTGCAAAACAAAGAGTAGATGAATCACATCCTACAAGTGTTTGTTCTCCCGTGATTGTAAAGGTGGTCTGTGTAAAGATGTCCACAAGTTAGGGAAAGATGAATTTGCCTTGAAGTAAATTTGTCTTTAACAATGCTTATTTGTCCTGGGAAAAATGGACTTGTGGGAGGAAATGCCGTTCCTGGGAGCAGCTCTTAAGCATTACAAAGAGAATTGTCTAATGGGAATCTTGTCAGAAAGGGAAGGAGAATGGGTAATACATTGGCTACATTTAGTCTGTAAGATGCATCAGGCCCCTGTGACTTTCTGTATATCTATACTGAGAACCTGAGAAAGCAAAGGCACCTAGGTCTTGAGTAATTAATTGCCCTGAAGTCCACTGCTTCTTGCCAAAGGTGTTTGTGTATGTTCCTGTGATTTACAGTCAGTGTTTTCTGATTTAGAGTCCAGGTGTCCTTGCAGCAGTAGATGCTACCGTCAACAAGGCACTGGCAGAAAGATACCACATCTCAGGGTTTCCTACTTTGAAGTATTTTAAGGATGGAGAGGAGAAGTACACTCTGCCCCACCTCAGAACGAAGAAGAAGATCATCGATTGGCTGCAAAAGTAAGTTTTGAGGGTCTGAGATAGTATTCAGGTTCCTGGCTACTGCCTCCTGAAGACTGCTTTGTGAGGAAGTAAATCCTAAAACCTAGGTTCATCGGCTGCCTAAATCCCTTGCTAACAAAAACAAATTGAATTCCAGTATTCAAAGCTATACAAACGTGTATGTTAATTATGGGCTCTAATACACCAAATCCTTTATTTGCTGTGGGGTTTTTCATAGTTGTCCTGGTAATTCTTTCCCAAAATAAATATTTTTCAAATACTTGCTAAGCCTCTCTCCAGAGAAGGAATAGCAATGGCTCTGAAAAAATAAACAGAACATTTGTTGTTCCCTCTTCATACTAAGCAACAGATTTCGCTGTAAGTAACTGAATTTCTGTAGTTGTACTTTTCTCCTTCCAGCATTTCAGACCCAATGCCTAGACTACCCACTACATGGGGTTGAAGGAAAGGCACCCAGACAAACCGAAACAGCACCTTTGTCTGCACTTGCTGCTTTCCTTGGGTGGTGTTCTAAAATATGCAGCATTTGATGTATGATGAAAATAGTTCCATTTCAAAGAAGAAAATTGCTGGTACTACTCTCTCCAAATATTTTGGAATAAAATATATATTTCCTTTAAGTACTGTAAGTCAAATGCATCTTCTGCATTATTCAGTGAAAAAAGCAGCATCTGTCTTTTGTGAAGTTAAGTCATTTAATGATTAAGTGTAGATGATGTAAGGAATGTAATCTTAACTTTTCCAATTCCTGTTTGGTGGAGGGAAAGGGGATTGTATGGCTTCTTTGTTTTGTTTTTGTTTTTTGTTTAATTGTAGCTGAGTGCTTCAAATTGGGTAATAGGTTTGGCCTGGCAGCATCTTTGTTGCATGTTTTATCTACATTTGCACATTTACATGCAGTACTCCCTTGGCCTCCTCGCTTACTCAGGTTCCAGGTTGCTGTGTCAATAATGGATGTTAAATCACTGTCCTAGTTTCACCAGTTTGCTGGAGTATTTTGAACACTATGTAATTTTTATTGGGTTAAACACTCAGGTTGACTCTGTCTATTCATATTGGCAGGTGAAAAAGCAGTGAGGGAGAGGGTGTTCATCCCTTCCAGATCCAGCTGTGCCTCTGGAAGACTTTTGTCTTACAGCCTCCAGTAGCCAGTAACACAGGGGAAATACAGACTCCTTGTCTCCTAGTCTAACTGCTAGATGCTGTCCCAGCTAGAGGTGCAATAGAGTAAGATCCTTGTTTGCTGACCTGGGATAAAATTGTGACAGCTCCACTGAAGCTGGTGGAAATAGGGATGCATGTGGGCTGCAGACTGGAGATAAAATTTCAGCTTGTGAAAACCCGTCCCAGCGAGCGGTCCAGTCGCAGAAGTGTGGGTTTCAGCTCTGTTGGCCAGTTTGTGGTGTCTGTGCTCTATGCTGCCACGCTATGTTGTCACCAGTATCTGGGTAGCTTATTTCAGGTCAGCATGGTCTGTGTGAGGTGAACTCTCACCTCTGACTGTAACTGTAATCGATGATAGCTCACACCGATGGTGTTCAGTGAAAATTCAGATCAGTTGCCCTAATTCTATCGTTAACAACTGGCAAATCGATATCAATGGAAATCTGATGGATATCCACCAAGTGACCTTGAGAAAAACTTTAAAAATTTAGATTTTCTCCACTTAGTTTTTATGTACCTGATACAACTTAAAATGTGTCATTCAAAGTGCCAGGAAAGTCTGAAAAGCTAATTTATTACCAAGGCGACGTATGAAGGTCTTTATACTGTGGCTCCATTCTGATGATTTTATATAAGTAATCACTATTTAAGATACAGCAGGAATGAATTTAATGAGTCTGAGAGAAGTCTGTGAGCTGGTGAATAGCAGAAGTTTTGTTAGAGGTGCTCTAGATGTGCAGGATTGCTCTGATCTAGTCAGTATGTGCAGTCATAATTGAAACCTGACATTCTCTTTATCAAGGTAAAATATTCCGGTTCAGTCACCCCCAGTCTTCCAAGTGGAATGATGCTGATTATCGCATCCTGGCTTTAATATCTGAATTCAAGAGAAGGTCATGAAATTCTTTATAGAAGTTTGTGTGATGGCAATAAAGAGTACAAAAAGGATGTTTGAATGGAAGATGCTGTCCTATATTGGTTGCCTTTTGATTCCACCTGCTTGCTGTTCTCGATTCATGCCTACAGATGACACAGTGATATTAGGAGCAATGTTCTTTCTAGCCAGATGTGGGATGTAATGTAGGAGATCTTTGTTCTGCATTCCTATTCACATGCTTCAGTGAGGTCACTTAAATCATATTTTTACTGAGTTACAGAAATTAACACACACACGTTTTTGTTGTTACCTGGTATGGGATATACTGAGCATGTTTTCGTACTGCACAGGCACCCTGATGGATTGTTCTACCTTGGTCCCTCAGAGTAGTTGTGAGCAGGATGCGATGCCCCTTTGCATGCTTCCAGAAACATTCTCAGACTAATCTCACCCCATTTCTTTTCTAGTCCTGAAGCACCACCTCCACCTGAGCCTGCATGGGAAGAAAAACAGACTAGTGTTATCCATCTTGCTGGAGAAGACTTCAGGGAGTCCTTAAAGAAGAAGAAGCACACCCTTGTCATGTTCTACGCACCATGTGAGTAAACACCTCTCCGCGTGGTTGAGTTTTATAAACCCTACAATTTATGAACCCTCAAATTAATTCCCTCGCTGTCCCCAGGTTTTGTAAGGGTAAAGAACTGGTTCTGAATATAACTCCATGGGGCACTATTGTATTTATCTTTATACACTGGAAACGAAACAGTATGCAATGCTTATTTAAAGAGTTATTGTGTTAATGCAGACACCAAAGCAGGCAGGGAAAGAAAAAAGAAAATGGATTTATTTTCCTCTGCTGCATTTTATGGTCCACATAACAAAATGTGATCTGTTATAGTAGGACAATGGGCACAGAGAGCCTGGCCCATTAGTGCAGCACTTCAGTAGTGAGATCGATATAGTGGTGTAGGAAGAATCACTCCCCAGAGGAAGAGGACAAATTTTGATGGAATAAATCTTGTCCATAATAAGTCTAAATTTAAATCTCCACTTGGAATATGGGCATAGTTTCACCCTTCCAGATTGTTTTGCATGCATCACATGCACTCTTTCTTTTTGAAGATCCTAACAGTATTTCTAGCGAAGTTTTGAATCGGGCCCTTTGTAAGTTAGGTGAATGAAAGGAAAATGCCACACATATACCCCTCCCCCTTCGTATTAGATGTAGGCACGTGCCATTTCCAGGCACCATTTGTCTCTAGATATGCCTGTGATTCTCGGGGTATTGCTGCAGCTAGCAGAATTGTCTCTTCTGGTTTCCTCTATTGTCCCAGAGGCAGGCAGACTTGGTACAGGTGCTGAACTTTTGAGGGGTCTGCCAAAGGGAGAAGATAGTCCTGGCACTCAATATCAGGTAGTATTAATTTGCTTTTATAGCACAGTGACTCAGCCCCGCAGTATGCAAGAAAAGTTCTTCCCCCTCAGATGGCCAGCCCTGCAATTCACGGATAACCTTCAGATAAGCAGTTACCAACTTGTTCCCATAAAACTGAAGGTGTTTTCCAGAAAGGGAGAAAAAGCTCAGGTCCTTAATGCTTAATCAGGCAGCCCCTTATTTTACTTTTCTGTTAGAAAATTAGAGATGAATGCTTTTGGGCTCCTGCAAAGGCCTGCTGGATGTGCATGTGGAGAGAAGGGAGGGGTAGAATTCAGAAGGGAAATTTCTGGAAGGTTGTAAAAGAAAAGGAAAAGGGACTTAATCCCTTCTCAGCTCCAGTTCCCACCATCTATTGAGTAAAAATTGCCCATGTGCCAGGAATTTCTGATTCATGGATCTCAACTGGTTAAGAATAAGTTGTAGCTTTAAAATCAAATGATTGCACATGAAATGGTGAGATTTAGGAGTTTGCTGTTTTGGCTTTCTGTGGAAGAGAGAGCTCTTCTGTTTTTTAGCTGCATCTCTTTAAGGCACTTAAGTTCTTAGTCGTTTTTTAAGGACATGTTTAAAGCAAAGACAAAAAGTGCAAAGAGTACATAGCTCTTGGGGTTGAAAGGACAAGACAACTTGCCTGATGGGCAAATTATGACACCACTGTTTGCAGGTTGTGGTGAACAAAGGTCAGCCTGTCCCATAGGAACAGGCTGTAAAAGCCGTTTGTCTGATGGTCCTTTGAGGCTGCACTTCAGACACGTTCTTCCTGCACCGTTTTGGATACAGTGCTGCATGAGGCTACCTGTATACAAGACACAGCAGTGTTAACTGAAACCACTTCTGGACTTCCCACGCCTCATAAGGCAGGGTTGCTGTTGCGTTGTCAGTATGTGGGTCATGCATAGCTTCTGATTTGGTGGATATGTTCTCGGTAAATGTGGAAGCGCCTGTGTGCAAAATATAAAGCACGCACACAAATGGAGTGCAACAAGCCTGCCCTTTGGGTGCAGGGGAAAGTAGCAGATGAATATTTCAAATCTGTTTTCTGTGAAATAATTATTAATGCAATAGAACAGTACAAATCATTCTATTTTTCTGATTTTCTACAGTGGTAATGTGTTAAATTTGATAGATTAGTTTATGTTTACCATTTTCTCAATATTGAGACCTCTTGGAGCTTACATTGCCAATTAGTCTTAACTTGCTTATTTTAGTGCAGAAGGAGCACTGCTAAAATTGCCAGGCCCCATTAAATCAAATAATTTTCTTTTTCTATTCAGATCCACATCTTGGGTCAGTGCAGACTCACAGTATGTTACTCCATTCACTTGTGACTCTGTGGCAGTATTTGTTACACTTACACATATGCTGAGATATTTTAAGACTGGGGGTGTGTGTATACATGCATATATAAAGTATGTTTATATATAAATATTTATGCTAAGAAATGCATCTCTCATCTGCCATTAGAATTTAAAGTAGAAAGTTGAATATTCTGACCTTTGTAAAGCTTTCAGCTGGAATGACAAACCTTTAGGCAAAGGCCACAGATATATATCTTACATGCAAATTAAAATGAGATCTGGCTTTTCTATGGCAACTTCCAGTCCAAATGACTTAATATGTATAGGAGAACCATCAATCTGCTGCTATGTAGGTAACTCTGGACTGAGCTGAACGATGCTTTAATGGTACTGAACAGTGCTTCACAGTGATTTAGCTCTGGAAGAGAAGACTGCTACATCCACATGGAAAAGATGGGGAACTCATCACCCATTTTCAGGGTGATGGAGTAAAACATAAAGGTTATTCCTGGTGCCTGTGGAATACTTTAAGGACTGAGAATGTGAATCAAAACTCTTGAAAGTACTGGGGAAAAAAAAATTACTTCTGTGGACTTGACCCTTGCAGAGAATGAGGTCCATGATTTCACGCTCCCATTCGTCCCCGGTGGCGTTTCTGTGCACTGTAGCGACTCATTAGGGGCAGGAGGCAGCTGTAAGGGCAGGTCTTCATTACTGACTGGGGACAGAAGTGCCAGTGCAGAAAAGCTAATGCTGCTTGTCCCAGTAAGCATCTTGGACCTGATCTTCATCCTGGTGTCCACTGGGTGGGTCTGTGCCCTCTGTGACCACCATGCCATGCAGCCTCGAGGGCTGGCACTTGTCTGTGTTTCTCAGGGCCAGCACTTGGAGTGGGCTGCTGGCATCTGTGCTGCATAGCACCCGGCCCAGCTCTTCCACAGACTCTTGTGGGGGGTCCTTGTGGTCCTAAGATTTATCACTACATCTCCCCTTATCAAGTACAAAATCTTTAAAATAACAGGAAGGCAATGATACAGTCTGCTGAAGTAAAGCATGATGCCGTAGATGTGTGTCATGCCCAGGAGACTGACATTAAGGGTTTGAGGAGCATTCAAAAGCAGTAGGCTTGTTGCATGAGCATTCAAGAGGTGTTTTTGGGAGGCCTTATGGCATCTGTGTCTATTTTCTCTCTATAGACGAGCCCTTGGAGTACTGGATACCACATGGGCTATTCCAGGTTTCCTTTTGTAACCGATTGACTTAGTCCAGAAATGGGGAGAGCAGACGACTGGTCCGAGTGTTATTTGGTGTACACACATAGTATGTGGATGATCGGGATTTGGGGGCTGTGGACCAAATCAGGAACTGAGCTAAACTGACGAGAATAGATCTAGCCTAGCCCAGTTAGACTGCAGTGCTTACCCAGCTACACCCAGAAGGACACTAGTTACGTATCTGTGCTCTATGTCCAGAGCTGGTTTTGAGAGTCGCACCAGTAATTGACCAATTTGGATCAGTGCTGCTTCTGGGATTGCTTTCCATCTGGGATGATTTTTCTTTGTTTCTCTTACGTCCTCACTTTTTGTTCATACAGCTTATCTGAATGTGTTTTATCTGCATTTTTTTACTTTTATGTGAGCTCTCTCTACTCCGTTACCCTGGATAATTGAGATTTGACTTTGCCAATGCATTAAATTTTAACCTCCTCCTACTATAGCACCGAAAACTCTGCAAAATAGAAGCAGTTGGTTGTTGATTAGTTGTCAGAATCACAAAGGGCAATGAAGTTCCAGTAAATAAAGTGTCTTCTCAGTTAGAGATGTTTTTGCTGCATGACTCAAACTGAATTAAGGAAAAAAAATGTGATTGAATCTTGAAGATTGAGTGAAACTAGGTGAGCATTTTTCCAGTGAAATAGGAACACAGATTGTTCTTCAGGAAGGTACTGTGAATTTAACCCAAACTTTTGTCTGGAAAAGCCTTTGGAGTGCTACATGAAATTTCTTGTGAAGCAGATCCAAAGACCCATACCAAGTTAATGACCATCCCATTCTAAATTAACCTCGCATGGTTCTCTCTTGCTCCTTGCTCATCCCTGGCATTTAATCTGCCTTTCTGATGCCATAATTTGGTGATGTGACCGTCAAGTTGTTAGCTTTTCTTGGATGATGCTCCTTCAAACTTAGGTTAGGTCTTTACTTCTCTAGTAGAAACAATTTGGAGCTGGGGATGCAGAAACCATAGATGGGCATTCTGGACTGCATTAGGCAGAACATCACCCCAAGGTCATGGGAGCTGATCCTTTCCCTTTGCTTAGTACTGGTGAGACAGTACTGGAGTGCTGTCAGCACAAGAGGGACATAGACATACTGTAGTGAGCACAACGAAGGGACCATGATGATGATTAAAGGTCTGGAGCATCTGACGTATGAGGAGAGGTTGAGAGCTGGGAGTGTGCAGCCTGGAGAAGAGGAGGCTTAGAGAGGATCTTACCAGTGTGCATGAATGTCTGATGGAGAGGGGGATAGGGTAAAGAAGACAGAGCCAGACTCTCTGCCCAGGGACAGCACAAGAGGCAATGGGCACTAATTGAAACAGGAAACTCTGTTTAAGCATGAGAGGAAGCTTTTCTACTGTGAGGGTGGTTGAACACTGGAACAGGTTGACCAGAGAGGGTGTGGAGTCTCCATCCTTGGAGATATTCAAAACCCAGCTGGGCACTGTGCTGGGCAGCCTGTTCTAGTTGGCCCAGTTTTGAGCAGGGGGCTTGGACTAGGTGATCTCCAGAAGTGCCTTCCAACCTCAGCAGTGCTGTGTTTCTAGGAGTAGTAACACTGGAGTTTGAGACGTAAAGATGGCATGTTTTTTGTTGTTTTGTGGTTTTTTGTTTTTGTTTTTGTCTTCCCATGTAGTTCTGATTATCTCTAAATAGGAAAGGCTCACCTCCCACCCCAATTCTTGTACAGAAGCAGTAGCTGTCCACTGGTGGCTTTTAAGAATTAGAGACCAACATATGAAAACATGTTCATATTGTTCTGTGGTCGAGCTAGCTGCTTCCAAAGAGACGACAAATGAATCAATTCTGTCAAAAACGGGAGTTGTATGTGATAAGGCATCATTAACGGATTCAAATGATGGGGAAGGGTTGCTTTTTTTTAGATGAGTCCCTTTTAAGGGGAAGGGCTTGGTGCTGAGCAAATTCATTCCATTCCTAATTTTTGTAAAAGCACAAGGTAAGTGTTCTTAAGGAAGAAAAAAGACTTTTGGCAGCAATGAGAAATAATAGGGGGGAAAACGCTCCCTTTTAATGGTTTGTAAGGGCAGCAGTTGCCAATGTTATTAACTTGCCAAATGGCCTCAATTTGTGGGACTCAACAGGGATCACAGAATGAATATTTTTAATAAATACTTCGCTGGGAGCTGATTTCCGGTTTGCTTCTCTGTTCAGCAGTGAAACTTTTGCTTCACTGGAAATTACTTCTGTCAGCTGGAAAAGGTTATTCTCTGGTGAAGCCTGACCCACAGGGGTTATGCGAAGAACACCTAGAAATAAACCTTACCGAGGATGATTTTAATGAGGTATTTTTGTATTGAGTTAGTGGCTGTGTGGTGATGAATGGATATGCAATTCAGACACATCAGCCTCCTTGGCTCTTCACTTTCATTTTTTTAAATCTTTTTCTTTTAGGACTGGAGGAAGTGAGTGAGGGGTGCTTAATCTATTTTGCACTTGATGAAATCACATGAGTCTGGGATGTTTGAATTTTTTTTTTTTTAAGGCTGGGCATTGTTCTAAGTTGTTACTGGGAGATGGCACCTGGGTATCGCTCTGGTGTGCAAGAGAAATGTTCTTTGGCTTCCAGTTCAAGCAGGAATCTGACAGTGAGGCATCATCACCGTCTGATGGGTTGTCCCCTGGCCACCTAGTGCTAAGAAATCGAATAGGGAGCGAGGTTTCTGGTTCTGACTGTAAATCAGTCCTGCCTGTCCCTGTGCATCTCATCAGCAGTGCATAAAAAGCTGAGGGCTACAGCAAACTTGCATTAATTTTACCCACAGGCTTTGTTCAAAATACTGATAATCCTGCTGCTCTGTTTCTGCATCCTGGTGTGCTCCTCTATCTTTTCACAAATAAAACTTGGACAGAAGAAGCCAGGAAGTTTTTATGCTGAGGAATGTGCATGACAGAAAAGCACTTAGCTGGGAGTCCTTGCCAGAGTGGGTTGCACAGAGCGGTTGCAGACGGGTTTTGGCTATTAATGCTAACAGCCAGCTCCTGTCTGCTCCCTCAACCCTGTCAGCTTGCTCCTGTGACTTGAGCCATTTTCAAAAAGCTGTTCTTAAGAAAGCGGTAACGGTTCCTTTTCCTCTCTCCCCTTTTTTAAAGTAAGCTGGGACAAAGCTGGTTGCTCCTTATCTCTGCCCTTGCACAGGAAGGTTTGGGTCTCAGAGGTGGGCGGCGTGGTTCTGTGTGAAGGAAGCACGGGGGGCTGAAATACTTGATGGCTGAGTTAACGAGGTTCAAATGCACTGAGCAGAGCAGCACAAATGAATTCAGTGTCCTGTGATAGCCTCCGCATGGCTCTCACCAAGTGGTTTTCCCATCGTCTGCAAGCACATCTTGTTAAGTTTTCATTAGGAGGCTGTACCGAAGAGTCTGAACAAAACGTGCACGTTTGTAAATGAAGCTTAAGCTATCAAAAATTATTAAAAACATGCTGAACAGAAAGAATGTGTTTCAACGCTTGGAGGAAGGATTTTCTGGTTGTTGACTGAGGCAGAAGCAAGGTCTGGGCCCTCTGATAATGAGGCTTCAAATCCTGCGTGGGCTGGCATTGCAAAATTTTGATATGATGGCTCTGCTGGTAACACTCTTCTCGCCTGCATTAGTGGTGCTTCTGCTACAGGAGTGTGAGTGAGGTGCATTCCTGCCCCTGGAAATAGTGCTGATGCCACAGAGCCCAGTAGCAGGCTGATTTTGATGAAGGGTGAATCTATAGAGTGGTCTCTGCAATCAGGCTGTCAGAACTGCTCTTAGTCCCAGTGTTTGTGTCAAGGCTATTAATTAGCACAGAGAACTTTTTTTTTTTTATAACTGTTCTTAACTGGGAAGTTGAGGCACTTCATTGGGCTGCACGTAGCTGCAACTGGTGTTCAGAGGAAGCTGTTGTGGAGCTGGGGCATTAAACCTTAATTTATCAGGGTGATCCAGCTCCCCTTGTTCTGTAAAACAAGATTCATGCTTTAAATCTGTAGTAATCCTGCAGTGTTACGGCTGCTTGAATTGGTGTGAAGAATATTACCAGTGCATAAATGGTTGAGGCTGGTGAGAAAGGGAAGAGGAGCGAAGCGCATCCCCTTGCCCTGTGAAGTTCTCCGCACATGGGCACAGCTGTGCTGGTGCAATGCCAGGTAAAGCCTGCCTAGGATGCACTAGGAGACGTTTAACTGCAGTGTGCCCCCCACCCTCGTGCATTGTGGTTGAACACGTTTCCAATAAGACAGAAGCTTTTGCTGCTGATGCAACGTGATCACAGTGGGGGCTGGTTTTGAGCCTTGCTTGGTGCGAGTGTAATTGCGTGGTGTGAAGAAGCACAGCCTCCCCTGCTGCTCTGCCAGACCGCTGCTAACTCAGAGCAGTTTGCCTTCTGATTACCAGTTGCATCCACTGGCATGTTCGATGGCAAAATTATTTCATATGCTTTTATACTTCAGCTGTGTTTGCAGTTAACCAAGGCTGATGCTTGGTTCCAAAACTGCAGAGTTACCACCACTGTCATCTGCTTTGCTGCTGCCACGTGGGGCAGTGACAGACCTTATCTGGAAATCCAGCTCTTCTGGAACTGACACAGTAGTTTTGTTTGGGATGTAGCTATTGCTCTTTAATCCTTTCTGACCAGATGTGGCTCAGTGTACAGCTTTCCATCTTAAAGGATTGTTTGGTGCTGTATACTAATTGCTGTCATGTCATTTGTAGTCCACTACAGTCAGTCGTATCCTTGTCTTCTGTAGTGGGTAAAACAGTCCAGGAGTTTTGCACTGAGTCTCTCCCCTCTTCTTACCTTTGCAACTTGGCCTGTTCTGATGACTTTGCTGCTATTGCAATTGTTCATTTCTAAGGCTGTAGTTTCCAAAGCTTTGGTTTTATGTATCCCTGTTCTTCTCTGCCACAGAATGAAGACAATACGGTTTGCAGAGAGCAAGCGCACAGGTAAAGCTGGGTGCTTATCCAGTGCATGCTGTATACAAACTGTGAACAAATATCCTTCGAGGGTTAATGCAGTTCAACAAGCAGTAGGTGATTTCTCAGCCACTTTCACACCAGGTAGAAGTTTAACCACATAGGATTTTGGAAACCAGCAAAAGGGGTTTCTGTTGTAAGCATACAGTTGCAGAGCACTTAAGGGTGTATCATTGTTATGCCAAATGGTTGAGAGGCAGACAAGTGCAGTTCTGCTGTGGAGAATGATATTTTTGTCCAAGATGCTCAAAGGCACTGAAGTGAATTGGCCCTCTAGCTCCTGTTAGCTTTCAGTAATAAGCTGGATGCCTGTTGTCGTCTGCAGGAGGGAACTGCATCTTTTGCACCCATAGTAGATACGATGATCTCTATTTGGCATTAGCACAGTGCTTCTTGACCTCATGGGGCTGTGCAAGCAACTAATGCATCCTCGCAGCATCCATGGGAGGTAGGTGTAATTGTTTCAGACACACATTTCAGTAAACGAAGATGTAGAAACTGAGATTTGTCTGAGAGCATTGTGGTGAGTGCTGACAACAGAGCCAGGAATACTGCTCAAGAATTCCCAAATCTCACCTTTGTGCGCATTTTCCCTTTCTCATAAATCATTTTTTTCTTTCAGAAAATCATAGGAAATTGGTTTGAAAATAACATTTTAAGTGATCTGATCAATCTGGTACCCTAAAGGAGTCAACTATATTTAAATCCTCTGAAAACTTCTTTCAAAGCCCAGAGCAGAACAGAAAGTTCCTTTAAAGTTGACAAAATAAGTGCTCAAATAGGTTTGGAAAACAAGCAAACAAACAGGAAAAAAAAAAAACAACACCAGTTTATTGTGAAATTGGTAGTAGGCTACCTGTCATTGTTAGGAGTAGCGAGGCAAGCCCTGGTCGACCTGATGCTTAAATGAAAACCTCATGACCTTTTTCATATCAAAGGACAAATCCCTTTCAATTATTAATACCTCGTGTCTTGGAAATATGATTATGTTGTATGTCAGGTCATGTCGTAAAATGAGCTTTGGTTCCAGATATTCAATTAGAAGGCCCTCCACTTCTCTGCTGGTAGAACAAAAGCAAATTAACCTTTCGGTAACATCTCCAAATGCCTTTCTCAAATCTGCCTGCGATTTCAATAACTTGTGTAGCTACACGAATTGTGTTGGTTTAAGCAGTATATCCATTTTCAGCTCTTATCTGTGCAATTACTGCCCATGGCCTGCCTTTCCTTGATTGACCAAGTAATATTCTTGTTTTAATTCTGGTTAATCGCTTGGAACTCTTGAAGTGGAAACAGGCTTTGCTTTGCTCTGCAATCTACAAGCTCCTGGGTTTGCTTAGATAGCTGTGCAGTGTGCTGCTTTCTCTTGCTTAAAATAGCAGTCATTTGAAAACCAATAACGGAGGGCACTATCTGCCCCTGTTATTTAGTCGGTGATTATTTCGAGCAGAGACAGGGAATCAGAAAGTCATTCCCTGCTCTGCACTTTGCACACGGAGGGTGCCATCCTGCTGCATGCTGAGCGCTCCGAGGCCCTGATGCTTTTGCAGTGGTGTGAATGGAGTCAGCCCCTCATAGCTGTGCTCCTGTCAGGCAGGACTGTGGACCCTGAGAGTCACTTAACCTCTTCCCCTCCTTCATTACAGCCAAGGTTAAATGGAGTCAGGGATAATCACGCCTGTCTCTCTTAGGGGCAATTTGAAGCATAATTAATTGATACTGGTTAAAGCATTTGAGATCACCCATTGAGAGGTACTAAAGGAAGCTGAGGGCTGAAGGGGGAGCAGAGCCCTTCCTCCGGCGGAGGACAGAGCACAGACAGCACAAGTGCCACAGTCTCTCACAAGGCACTGGGCTTTCAGGTCTTCTCTAAGGAGCTGGTCAGGGCTTTGCTCTGAAAATACTGACAGCTGAAGTTACCATATTTGATAAGGAAAGTCTATGACATTAAAATGTATGCCTGTTTAAACTCTCTCTTTGAAAAATCTTATGTAGACTATATACACCAAGCTAATGACTCTACTTGTCAGGTTTTATTATATACAAGATGCTAAAAGCATGCACACAGACAACATTGGCAGGGTTATACACCGTTATGTATTAATGGTGGGCAAAAAGTACAGGGTTGTACTGTCTGAAGTCACAGTGCCCAATCTGCGCTGGTGGAGCTGCTTTGGTTGGAATGCTCTTGTTAGGGTCAGCAGGGACCGTCGTCCTCACCTGCCCCGTGGGGCCATGCTGGCACGCTGCAGCTCCTGGCCATGCAGGAGACTCGTACCAGGGCAGCAAAACCGTATCGCCTCTGTAGCAGCTTCAGCTCAGCAGCGTGAGTCAAGGACAGGCTGCAGCCTGGTCGGGTGGAGAACCACCGTGTGAAAGCATCTCTTTTAGAAAACCATTACCTTTCAAACTAAAAGTCACTAGTGATGGGGAGTGTGTTTCTTGTCTGAATTTGACCAGGTTCAGCTCCCAGCCAGCTCTGGAAGTTCCTTAGCCTATGGCACCCAGCTTAAATAGCTTGTTAGAGTGAAAACTGGACTGACTCTTCTTGATTTCTGTCACTTCTTAATCTTCGGATTTCAGCTATTGATGCACTTAAGTTTCTTGACTCCCTTTGCCATGAAACGTGCCTTCCAGTCCTGTTATTTTTCCTGTGGGTCATCTGAACCCCCTCCAGTTTGAACTCGTTCTTGATTTGTGGTCCCAGAATTGCATGCAGCAGTTTGGAGGTGCCAGGCATAGAGGCTCACTCCACACCAACTTAATATTTCCATTTATACATTCAGTGAAGTTTCTTCTGACAACTCCATCATTTTCTTTCAAAGCTTTTGCTAGTATTGTTTGGATTCTTTTGCTTCTGATAGGTTTAAAGCCCCTTATATACTTAAAACATCATTATTACCTCTGCTGACTGTAGATACTGCTTTGATGTCCATTTGCTTCCTTTATCTATTTTGTACAAATTGTTAGCTTTTGATTTATATTCATTAAAAACAGCTTCACCTTTCTTCTATGTGCTATGCTAATACAGCTTCCACTCTTCTAAGGAAACTGAATTAACCTTGTACTGTTCAGCTGTAGAGAGGTTATATTATATCACCGCCCTTTGTAGTTTCAAATTAAACAAAGCATGAAGTAACTTAAAGGACCTTTTAATATTTAAGCAGGTAGAAACCTGCATCTTGTGGAAACAGAACTTGATTCCTTTAGGCAATTCTGAAATTTTCATATAATTTTATTTTAAATTTAATAAGGTGACTGTTGTCCAACAGGGTGCATCTGCTTCACATGCTAGTCAGGAGGTATCTTTATAATTGTTATCTGGTCCTAATACTTTAACGCATTGGAGATTCAAGAATCTCTAAGTTTTTATTTTGACTTTGTCATCTCTAAACAATTCACTTGGTTAAAAAAGAGAAACCCTGCCCGATGAAAAACTCTCCATTTGAATCTAATAATGATATGTAGGTTATTCACTTGATTGTTCAATTGCTTTGAAACTCTCTTTGCATCCCATCTGCATCCCGTGGGACCCTGCAGTTATGGGAAATGTTTGCAGTTGTGCACACAGGATATTATTTCTGGGGTTTTACTGAACAACTGCCACAGCATATGCTTGATTACTCATATCTGGGGCAGTGCGCACAGTTTTTTTTTTTAATATCAGTTTCGTGTGTTTCTTACCCTAGCTGACAAATGATTTTATATTGTTTTTCCTCCATCTGCTTTTTGTTTAAGAAAAAAAAAAAGTTTGCAAGGTGACATGAGCACTTAGTAAATTTTTCTGCTTTCCATGCACTATCTTAGTTTTACATCATGTGTGCAAACTTCCTGTGGCATTGTGTTGGAAAAGCATCCAGCTCAATCCTATGGTTCTTCATTTCTTCAGAGTCCTCAAACTTGCATTTTGATGAGGATTAATCCTGCATGTGCTGGCCTCTTCAGCACCTTTGTGTCCTTAAACCAAACCCAGCTTTCTCATTCTTTCCTCAGAGATACCCAAACTACACTGTACCACGTGGCTGTTCTGCTATCAGCAAATTCAGTCTGCACAAAATAGGCTGGGTCATATATTTTCCCCTTCATCTCCCCCAGAAAACCACTAGCTTTCCTTTAAATGCCTCACTAATTAGAGAAGATTTAATCTGACTCCCTTTCCAGCCCCTCAGTCACTGTGTGTCTGCATAAAGGCTATTTGCCTGCTTGATTTCCCTCGTTTGCTGTTCATCAACCATCCCTCTTGAATTTTTACTCACAGAAACTATATTTTTCATGTAGTAGATCTGTCGAGAACGACTTGGTTTTTAAGGTCAGCAATGTGACTGTGCCCCTGTGACTGTACTGCAGTGTCTTCCCAGCCCGAACCAACTTAACAGCGTGAATAGTGAAGGAAAAATAAACTGTAGAAAATACTGGGTTCACCTAAGATGTTAACTTTGTAGTGCAAAGGCAAAGAGAACTTAGAGCCCCTCTGTTGCAGGTGTTCTCGCGTGAATCCATGGGCATGTGGTTTGACAGGCAGTCTTGTCTCCTGGCAGGCTTCAGTGGTCAGGCAGAGCAGATAGCACTACGGCCGCGCGGAAGGGCCTCTGGAGTGCAAGATTTTGAACACAAAGAGGTGAGAACAGCTGGCCAGAGCTGTAATAAGGTTGTGTCATTTGCAGATCAGGAACAGAGAATAGCCTTAGCACATGCTACTGCACGTGCATTAGACTTTGAGCTTTCTTGTTTTCCTGCCAGGTGGTGCAAGTGTGTTTCTGCATTAGGAAATGAAGTTAGCTCAAGATTTTCAGAAGTGGTTAGAGGTTTTGAGCATCGATGCTGGGATCCTGTGGAAAGGCTGGATGTTCCAGGAGCAGATTTCTTACAGATTTCTAAAGTCACACAGGAAATTACTGCTCAGTTCATGTCTGCTGTTAACCCTGTTGAGATCAAGTTTGATAATGATGTAGAAATGAATACAGAAAATGGGTAAAGCAAAGCCCTGCACCTATGTTAGAGGTCTCTGCCGCCAGTTGTTCTACTTCCAGTGCTGCTCAACTGAAAATCCACCTCTTGGCTTTGTAGGAAGCCTGTGCTTCTACCATAGCACCCAAATTAATCAGCTAAAATGAAATGGAATGAATCTTCCTACTTTAGTCTGTAGTGACTTACTGTCCTATAAATACTACTGAGAAAGGGGGTAGGACCTTTTGATTCTTGCCACCTTACCCACACCTTCGGATGCCACCAGCTTAATCTCCTTCCGCTACAGCCCATCTGGAAAATCCTTTCTAAGGAGTCTGCACGCTTTCCTATCCTCATGTACAATGCTCAGTACATTTCCTTTCTTTTCACTTTCAAATCTGGAAGATAGTGTTAACACTTAAAATAAATGTGTGATAGTGGGTGTGAAAAGGGAATGGGGAGAACAAGTTTTCCGTCTGTCAAAATGAAGACATCAACCTCTGCTTTTATTTTTTCTGGCATGTGTGCTTTAAATAGAATGACTGGGCTGGGTGACTTCCAAGTGTTTGCTACATTTGGCAATCCTTTTAAGTTGTAACAGATGAAGTTCTGCTATTCCATATGATATGCTCCTTCCCCCTTTTTTCGGTGACTCCTTGAAACTCCTTGGGAATTCAACACAGTATTCACATCTGTTCCGTGGATGGATGTCCAAGGCTAACAAAATGCCTACTGGACTTGGAGGTAGCTCTGCCAAAAGCCATATGGTTATGTTTTAGTTTTGCAAGCACAGTGCAGTAAAGAAAGCAGGTTGGGCCAAGAGAGAAGAGAAGAGAAGGGAGGGGAGTGGAGGGGTGGAGCTTCAGATCAGTAAATGAAGGTAACTTTGTCGTTTGGTATTGGAGTGGGAAGATGACTAGATCACAGAAAAGAGGAAATCGTAAGCATAGATTCGTTTATGAGGTGTTTTGAATTACACGACACTCATCTCCTCTGTATGGTGCTGTTGACCATAACCTCAAAGTATGTTTAGTTTTGCCTACCTTTTTCAAAATACTCTAACAGTCTAGATAATTGGGTGCTCCCTTTTGGCCTTTCAAGTATGCGTCTTTGCAGAGAACCATGCCCATAGCCCTTCCTGGTGCCACCTATTGAACACCGTGCAGCAGCATGTACGGTAGTTACTCACCAGGGTGGAAGGGACATTGAACATCTGCTGACACTTCTCTGAGCAGTCACCAGCTAAAGTCCCACATGGGCTGTTTTCTTGCCAGCTGTCTGTTGGCCCCTGTAGAAGGGCAGCTTGTATTTTTAATAGCCAATGGACTTTTCTGCGTCTGAAAGACTATGCTTGTTGTTCGTTGTTTCACATTCTGGTCTTCTTGAAGAGCGTGGCTCATGGAGAGCTCTTACCTGCTGTAACTTTAGGGGAAGCTTAGAGTGAGTCCTTAGCAAATGCCCCATCCTCTACAGGTCCAGTACACACAAGGTGGGAATCACATCTACTGATGTACCATGAAGGTGTTAGATGGAAGTAAGACAACACGAAGTCTTGCATTTCTCTTGAAATATCTGTTATTGGGGGTTTGAAAGTTGCTGTGTAGTGAAACTTAAATTCCAGGCTCAAGATGATGAGCAGAAAGGGGGACCTGAAAAGTTTAAGTTCTTAGGAGTCTATGTTGTAGTATAGCAGTTGGCACCTTGCTCTCCAGTAAACTACAGCATGTGAACATGTAGACTAGAACAAGTGTTCCTGTTTTAGGGCTGTCTGATTTTTCTTGTTTTTTTTTTTTTTTTCTCTGGAGTTGTTCTTAGACGTTGTTACCAGTTCTGATTTATTTCTGTACAGCAACGTTAACAGGCCAACCGAGGCTTTCACCCCACAGTACAGCACATTAGCCAAGATGTGTCAAGAACAGACTTGACCTGAAGGCTTTTCAGTGTCAGGCAGACAGGACAGGCAAATGGTGAGAGAGAAAATGGGTCACTGGCATGGGCTTATGGACATGGGAGCAGTGCCTGGCAGCCTGGAGCACTAACATCCTCCTCTTCCTTTTCTTCTTGACTGTTTTCTCCCTGACTAATGCCAAAGTGCTCAACAAAGTTAGTCTGCAAGTTGTGGAGGATGTGCAGTCTCCCACTGAAACACAGCTGCATTCGGCATTGACTGCCATTATGCTGTATAATGAGTTTGAGGCCAGTAAGGTGGATTTGAAGAAGTGCCTCAGTTTCCTAGGAAATGTCCCTTTGACTTTTTGGTGCTATCAGTTAGTGCATAGACTCTCAGTGACATTTGTACACATCCTATTCTGAAGAAAAAATAAAATTCAAAGCAGTGCATGTAAGTAATGAAACTGCATTTTGGTCAAGATGAAAGGGGTGTGCAGCTTTTCCTTTGTGAGAAGGGATGTGCAGCGTTTATGCACAGATACCGTTTTTCTTGTCACCCAGAAGAGTGAGTGCGCTTTGAGACAATGACTTTGAGCCTAAGAGGTCATTTGTTCTGTACTGACTAAAAAGCAACGCAGCCGCTTGTTTACTGGTGTTTTACAGTGATGAACAGCAGTACCATAAGCTATAATTGAAGCTTGGGAGCAGTTCATCTGTGCTTTGTTCTGTTCTCATCCAGAAATAATACCAGGATGAACTCTTGTGCCTTTTTTAGTTATACGGGTCTGGTGGAGGTGCGTCCATTCCCTTTTTTCCTGCATCTGAGCAGAAAAAGTGACTGGAGCGTTTGCTTGGGAATGACTTCTTTATGCTATATTTGGAGGAGAAAAAAAATGTGGGTACTTTCTTTTTCAAAGCCTTACTTTACTTAATATTGGTATTTTGAGGGTAGTTTAGATTAATCAGACAAACATTGCTTCTGAATTAAGAGCACTCAAATCTGAATCTTGAATCGAGAGAGCAGTTCTTGTTCTTCTTGATGTCTGTTCTTTTGAAATGTTTGAGTACATTTAGTGTACATTTAAGCAAGGGAAGAACTGGCCCTTTGTTCAAGACGGCTGTGGTACCAACAAGTGTCAGCCAGGCTCCCATGCCAGGCTTTCGGGTTCTTGCATACTGTCTGTAAGAGTCTTCTGGGGTTGCCGTTTTGTGGAAGTGGAAGGGGAACTGAGGACGGCCAGCAGTAGTCATCTGAACCCAGGACTGGACCTCTGCTCTGCATACGTGAAGATGTGTTGCCTGCTGGACTTGCTCTTCTTCCCCTCCCTTGTGATCCCAATTCTTTCGCTCTAACATAGGCAATTCCCCAAAATGTCTAAATGTTCCTCTTGGTTTTTAATATAGAGTCCTTATTCTAGCAAATTCTTCTTTCCAAATTCCAGCCTCCTCCTGTTCACCACTGCACTGTCTTTATTCCCATCTCCAAATGTAGCTGTATCTGTGGCAACAGCGGTAATAGCCTATGTGGTAATACCCATGAGGCAGTACAACAGCGTGGAAATAGTTTGTCCATTTGTGGCTAGTGATCTTTCAATGCTCTTAAGTGACTGGCTGTAGGGACAGGCCCCTGGATCCTGCTCCCTATATGGGATGTCACTTAAATGTAGATATACGCTTGTATTGCTTGCAGTTGGAAGAATTTAAACACGTGCTTGAGTCTGTGTAGCTGAGACGCATGGTCTACAGATGCCTAGTCCTGCTCTGCTCTTCCCACAACTGGAGAATGTTAGTCTAGAATTATTTTTAATACAATTTTTCCCCTAATTCACCTCTGTGTCATGAGTTTGTCACAGTATCTTATTTACAACTAATGTTTATGCTGTCTTTTTCTTCCTGTGTCAAACAGGGTGCCCACACTGTAAAAATGCCATTCCACATTTTACAACTGCTGCCGAAGTCTTTAAAGAAGATCGAAAGGTAACTTGCTGTTACTCATTTCTGAGATATTTAAGAACTTTTCCCACCATTTGTGCTTTGCAGGCTTTGCTTATTGCTGAGGTGACAGGCTTGCAGATAAAATTGGTGCTAAATTGGTGCTAAACTAATAGAAATGTATCTGCATCTTAGGGGTTATATCTTTTTGGTCAAACCAAGTTACACTTGTTCTCTGCTTTCTTCTATTTGTTTTTTCTGTTTAACTCTTTCTGCAAGAATTCTTTTCTGTGAAGCAAAGCACATTATTTCTCAGTGAAAGATTAATAAAAGATAATTTACATCTTCTCCATTCCCCTTCAACTTTTGTCAGGCGTAAACAGAGTGCATGCAGACAAACCATAAGTTTTGTGACAGTCTTGAGAACCTCAATCATATTTATGCAAGCAGATATTAGTAATATATTTCTGTTGGTTGCCTGGCTTGAGTCCAGGATGTTGTGTCGTTCTAGGACCCTCATGCTTCTGCCTTGAAAGTTCATCTGATGTTTGAAGTACACCAGTAAATTTCCTTGCATCAGCTGAACCATTTTAATTGAATGTGTATATTCTGGGATTAAAAAGAAAAAAAGGGGGAAAAAAAAAGACTTAACCAGATAACTACTTAGAAATCTTCTCATTATCTTTTATTAAACTGTATTTCGTTCTGATCTCAGTATTTGTTCTAACACCATGATTGCTTTGTGTTTAGCTGTGGCATGGAAAAGATTTCAATTTAATAGAGAAATGAAGAGGTAATTTTGAAACAGTTATACCTCTATTAATCTGCCTGCTGCCATAAGGGAAGAATTTCTTTGGTGTTTTTTCTTCTCCCCTTGTGTGCTCTGTAACTCACACAAGAGGATTCAGATTGTCAAGAAACAAATCATTCTTGTATCACTGAACACATCAAATTAGAAGTCCCTCACCCTCAGGCACAGGTTGCACATGGGAGATTTAGAGGCATGCAGCTTTCAGTTCTCTTACTGCTGTAAATTTGTGTATTCGGATGCCTTTTGGTTACTTGTTTGTTCCTGAGATCTCTAAGAATGTATCCTTGTTTTCCTGCTTTCTTGATAGTTCTAAATAAAACCACTCTTTCCTGCATTCATTAAAGTTTCACTTAGAGGAGACGAAGCAAATGTACCAAACAATGCGAAACTTGCTTATTAGAGCCCAAGGATGTATTGGCAACCAATCTGAATCATAGTGCAGTTTATTGGACATCATGGTGGTGGTAAATGCAGGCTTGTGAAACTTTCAGTTCAGACTGCAGGTTAAGAAAGGACTCGGAGAGCAGAGCAGTGATTGACGGTTGCAATTCTTGATTTCAGTTTAAGGCTGAAGTGGGGAAGTATAAAATGTAATGAGTTGGAACAGGAGAGCCAGTAGGGAATATTAAGGCTGGTACAGTTTCGGAGAGGTGTGTGCAGTTAGGGAAAACGATGTTATTCCACCCTAGTGACTTATGAAAGTGCCAGGGATTGATTATCTAGGGAACACTATTTAATTGCGTACAGCCATAACCTGCCAAGGTGTTTCTTGCTGCCAGTTTTTGCCCTTGTGGAGAAGAAAATAAACCTGTTTAAAACTTCAGAAGGGCACATGGCTGGTCCCACAAGCAGTGCTAGGTGTATTCCTATGTTTCAAACTGGCTGAGCTTTAAAATTTGGCTAATTTGTAGTTCCATGAGGTTTGAAATTTCTCTAAAACTAATGCTTAGAGAAGAGGGAAGAAGTGTTTTTTCTTTCAGAAACATAGGAAGATTACTAAATTTCGAGTCTGCAGTAGTGTTGTTTTATTTTTTCTTCCCTGGAGAAAGATTTTTTTTTTTTTTTCCACTGTAGCAGAGTAAATTTAAGTTGTATGTTCTTTTCAGTAGGGGTGGTTCCTTAATTAACCATTCCTTTTCTGGAGAAGCCAAAGAAAAATCAAAACATTCCAGCTGTGAATGGTTATAAATGGTATCTTAACAGGTGTCCTTCGGGAGACTTTGAGTCTTTACATAGGAATTTTGAAGACGAGCAGAACTTGAAGCTGTTAAAATGCGTCTCTGGATCTGAACATTTGCAGTAACAGGGCGATTTTGGCGCAGGATACCCCCCATAGGGATGCGTGCAATGCTGTGTGCTTTTTCATCATGTGCACTGCTGGAGTCAGAGTTTAAAAACGCAGTGCTCAGAACATTGGCCCCAAATGTCAATTCTTGTTGGCCACATCACTGCTGGTGGTTTTAGCAGAAACGCGGAGCCTGTGCGCTGGCCCAGGGCAGTGGCTGCGGCTGTTGCAAAACATGGTTCTGGGTGTAAGTGGGGAGGGCTCTGGCACAACTCGGGGTGTCTGCGTGTCTTCATGTACCTGGAGGCATTCAGTGCTGGTAAGAACAGAGAGTGGAGGGGCTAGTCTAGTGAAGCAGTTAGCACATTGCTTTTAGTTATTTAAAAAGAAAGAAAGAAGAAGGAAAAAAAAGAAAAGCCATCTGGAACATTCCTGCCTTGCAGAGCTGTGGCCTTTGCATACAGCTGCTAGGGGAAAGCCTTTGGCCTGTGCTTCACAGCCAGAGTTTTGGCAATGACCAGTGTACTTCAGAAGATGCAAATGTGAGGATTGTCACTTTGCTGAACAGATTAAAGAGCAGGAAGGCATGTGCACTAACTACTCTGGAGACTCTTGAAAGGGCACCAGCTAAATCTTCAAAAATCTGCGTTCTGCCTTTTGGCTGATCCTAAAGTTCAGCCTGAAGGAATTGATTTGTGATGCTCCAGCTTGGATTGGCTGAAGGAAAGCCATTGACTCTTCAAACCCACTCAGTAACAAATCTCTGGAACTCCCCCAAAGGGGCTGCTGTTTGACCAGTCTTCTCCAGTTTCACAGAAGACAGTTCATATACAAATGGATTGACCTACATCAGAGCACTGCAGCTGGGATATAGGGAGTTTGTATAGAAAGAGCGGTAGCAGAGATTGCTGGAAAGACTGCAGCTCCTGAGGTGCGTTGGTGTGCTAGCAGGGAGCTGCAAGTTACAGTGAAACTGTTAAGTCCCCAGTACATATCATGTGTTGGCTTTGCAGCCATGTTTTTAGGTTTGAACCATGGTTCAACATTGTGATACCAACCAAATCAGTGTATAGAGTTATCCAAATGAGTTAATATTTGAGTTTAGCCAAGAATTTGATCTCTCTTTGCTTAAAAAGGATGTGTTGAATTTCTTTTTAATTAGGCTCATTAAATACGGTGATGTTAGCATTGTACATCTTGGTGACTACTAATGGATCTTCCCTTTGCAAATAGGCCTACTTTGAGAACAGCTAATGAATTGCAGCCATGGTATACTGCGGTGGTACATCAGGGCATCTAATAATGAATCATCCATTTGCAAGGGCATTTGCATTGAAAACAGCAGCTGAATCTCAACAAGCTTTAGCAGGCTAGTTCGTAACTGCTGTTAGGATCCAGAACAGGTAATATAAATAGAAAAACCTATGGAGTAATCATAGAGAAGGATGTGCATCCATCTTATTCGTCGGTGCTTTTAAGACATTTGGCAACAACAGACTTTTTTTCTCATAATCAGGTAAGTGTCATCTGGAATTGACTAAACTTTAAAGCCATTGCTTAGTAGCGTTCTTTTCCATGCTGCAATTTTATATTTATTTTAATTTTTTTAAGCTTATCATATATCATTCTTTTCAATATAACTAACTGAATCAATATTCAGTTAGTTACTCACTTCCATTTTCATAACAAAAGTCAATATTAGCTCCAGCGGAGATTTATTTCCTTGAATCAATAAAGCAGTGTATGGCAGTACATATTTTAACAGGAGAGAGACTGGGATCGCAGAAGATATTTTTACTATATTGTTATATGATGGCTGGGAGACAAACTGTTAAAATAAAACTGGTTTAAGAATAGAAAGGAAGAGTTACCTGGGAGGTCAAGGGATCCCACTTTCAATTTTCTGCACATCTGTTTAAACCACTAGATGTATTTTGTTCCTTAGCTGCAAGATCCCTCTAGAACAAAAAAGTTGCTTTCATAATTCTGTTGGAAAGCAACTGTGGTGGCTGATGTATGATTAGATGATGCTGCAAATACTTTTTTCTTCTGATACTAGCACGGAGGAAAAAAGACATCATCCTTCTGTTACATTGGAGGCATGCGGAGATCAATGGTCACATTCTCAGCATAACCCCACTTCTACTTAAGCACCTAAATGAAAAGTTCTTATTTTTGAACAGGTCAGCATTCCTGATCAGACCACTTCATCTGAACAGTATGCCATGCTCATTTCCTTTTTTAAGAGCTTTTAGAGCTAGTTGTACATCGCTCACATTCAAATGCAGTGCAGAGTTCAGTTTGCAACTCTACAATTAAGTTCCCACTTCTTTGATAAAATGTTGCTGTGGGACTTCTTTTTCAAGATAAAGGTATTTTCCAGTCCCAGATGTTGCTAGTCATGCTAAACTATACCAACTATGGAATAAAGGACAAATGCATACTAACCTGGTATTATTATTAATAATTATTGTTATTATAAGGTGCATACTAGTTGTGAGGAAATACCAATAACATCAAGAAGACTAGAAGTATTCCAGGGAATTTCCTCTGGGGTCCAAAGTCCTCTGATTGACTTCCTTTTCATTCAATAACTGTTTTGTTCCTACTACAGTTACTGAACAGGATGGTGATAAACCTGAACGGCATTGCCTCTGGAGACAGAACTTTTGTATAATGATGTGTTGTCGATATTTAAGGCAGTGCAGCTTTGGGTTATGGAGAATCCATAACCCCGCGGAGTTTTGTGCATGTTGCAGATAAAACAGCAGGTTTTTTTCCTATCTTTCAAAACATTTTTTTTAGTGAATTTCTCCTTCTGGCTATAGGAAAGTTAGGAAAGCTCAAGAAATTAAACTTTAGCCCTAATAATCAAAACCTCCATAAAATCAGTCTTGTCTTCTGAAAGCTGTTATGCTGGATTTCTTTTTTTTTCCCATAATGAACATATATATACACCTAAGTCTTACACCAGCTCTTGCTGGTGAGTTTCTTGCTCACAGATTTTTTCGCATTTTTTCCTCTTGATGAGGGTACATATGTACATAATTCATGAGAGATGATGCCGAGTGTCTTGGTTCCTGGATACATATCAGGGATGTCGTATGTTAATCTGTCTGAATTTTCTGGTTGAATACAGTTGTTTTTACCAGGTAAAGCATATAGGTTTTACTGACCTGTGTTTTCCAGTGAACTGTAATGCAAGCTGGCTGCTGACAGTTGAGTTTGAATATCATTTCTGAGAATAGTGTTCCCCAGAAGTCTTGAACCAGATTTTGGCAGAAGTTTTTTGGGTGTTGTTTTTGCTGACTTGGTTTCTTTCTTTAATGACACAGAAGAAGTGATCATTGATAAGACTAAGAAGGAGAGGAGAACCTCCCTGCAATGTATGACTGCTTGCTTGAGCCAGGTCTCAAGCAAAGACTTCCTTTTTGTGGGCTGCTGCTTTTTATGTGCAGTGTTTCAGTATAGTGGTGATTCACCCTAACTGAAAACTGCTGTAGGAGACTGTCAGAAATGGAATTTAATATTCACAGTCCATGAAAACACAGTCAGAATGAAGCAAAGGGCATCAGTTCTGTTTGCTGAAATTCTGGTATGTCGTGGAGTTCAGTTGTCCAAAATTGATGGAATTGAGAGTGGAATTGGTCCTCAGTCCAGAAGTGCGGTTTGCTAGAAGTGGTTTCAGCACTACTGTTCTCTTTTTTGCAGTGCACTATATTTGATCTTCCACTGTGAGACAGGCAAGACAATTAGGAGTGTGATGCTATGGTAATGAGTGCATAGAGATGGTAGCAACCTCTATATTTAGGCTGCCTTAACATTTCCACTCTAAAGTAATCACTCAGGCTTTCCTAAGTACTCTTACTCAGCTACTGTTGGCAGCAGGCATTTGAAATCCAGCCCCAGGATGCAGTCTTGGGAATTAGATGTGTCTCTATAAAATTTTGTGCAGGTCTGTATGAGTTACAAGTCTTCTGAAAATTACCATTTCTCTTCTCTAACTGTCTGTAAAAAAAAGTAACTGAATGGGAGTGTATGATATGAAGAGCTGGGCTCAAAATGACGTTTGCAGAGTGGCAGCGAGTCCATGGGCTCTGTGGGAGCGTGCGTTAGGAGCGCTCCAGAGACAGACAGACCACGGACGTATTCTCCAAATGCTGCTCTAGTGAACACATCCCTTGCTGATAGGCCTGTCAGGTTAAGGCATAGCATTAGGGTAATGTGACTGTTGCAGCCAGACTTAAACTGGGATCTTTGTGCCTTACTTCAGCGCATGATAAATGCACACAGATGGGGCAGCTTAGATTTCCACGTGCTGTAGAGGAGAGCTGTATCTCCATCAGACTACTAAGCATTTCTTTCAGAAGCCACCTCCTTGTAGCCCATCAGTCATCTGGTTTGAGGCAACAAATAAATGTGTGCTGAAGAAGGTTAACAGTGGCTTACAGAGTTGCATTCCTCCACCATGCTGTCTCCTCGCTGGGATGGGAACTATTCTCGCAAAAGCCTTTCGTAAAGGAAATTGGACTCTTTGCTCCAACCAAAGCCAGTCTGGATGATTCCAGGGAGGTGCAGATAAAGAGGCTTCTCTTCCTTCCTGTGTACTAAAAACTAGTTTTCCTAATCTCCAAGGGCTCTTAAGTAACAACAGATGGATTATCAGTCATGACAGTTCCATGTCTCAGACCGACTATGAAGATCTGGATGAGAGATCATACACACATACCTGCCCCTTTTTGTGGCTCTAGTCTCTCCCTATGTGATATTTAGAGCAGTTGGAAAAAAAGCAGTTTTATTTACTCTTCCTGCTTTCAGGGAATCAAGACTTCAGTATTTTGTGTAAATTAATACTATGACATCAAATAAATGTTTGTCTCCATTGTGAGTTTTCCTTTACACAGAAGTAGCCAACAAGGCTCTAAATTTTGGCTGACTGCTAAGGTCAGGAAGACATAAATACTTAGATGAAACTCTTTTGCAGTGTATTATTCCTGACCTTTTGTTTTAACTGGCCCTGAATGAGTAGGAGGCTTTCTGTTTACAAGAAAAAAAAGTGTTCATACTTTTTTTTTTAACGGCTTTCAAGAGTCCTGCTTCTGTAATAGCCATATTAATGTTTAAAACAGGAAAAACAAACAAAATATGTAGGAATATTGCACTCTTTATATACTGCCTTCCATCTGAAGATAGACCCAAGTGAGATCCTACTGAACATTGTCTTATTAGGCTTTCAAAGCCAAAACAAAACAAGCAAATTACCTGAAGTTGGCTTTGCCAATCTCTTTAATTGCTGCTAGGATAATGAGATCAGGTCTTCTCGTTTTGACAGTGTCACCATGAAACTGGAGGGCATTGTGGAATATTAAGTGATCTTTTAATTATGGAAGAACAGTTCAACTGCAACCCTAAAGTCATGCAAGCAAAAGGTATTTTGATCAGATTGTTTGAAGGAGGCATGTGTAATGGAAATTTGAAGATAAGATGTGGCTGCTATGAAATTAGCACTTGATACATTGTAACCCAGAGTTGCAAAAATTATTCTTCTAATTCCTTTTTTTTTTTTTACATAGCTTGTACTTAAAATTGCTTGCTCTTCAGCAAAGCATGTAATGGGGTTGTGAAGGCAAGCCTGCATAGCAGCAGCGTGCGTTCAGAGCCAGAACTGCCACTCACTGAACAGTCAGTGTGAAATCACAGCAGAGGGCTCTGCTGCTTGAAGTAAAAACCTGTGAATTGCATTTTGTTTTAACATCAAAAATGTTAAGTGCAGCCCATTCTCAATACTTCACAGGTTCAGGTTCCAAATGTCAAATGCTCTAAACTAGGGTTAGCCTGAGCTGGCACCCTGGGGCTGCGGGGTTGCGCTTCCTCGCGCTCTCCTGAAGCAGGCAGGGGAGGAGGGTGTTGCTCTGCTGCGAGCAGGCTGCTTCCTGCTGACGGTTGGTTTGTGTGACAGTAGCATCTAGAGGTTTCAAAAGGAATTAAAGCCCACTTCGCTAATGGCTGTGCATAACATACAGTCCCCCTACCTCAAAGGGTAAACAGGAAAAAAAGGAAAGGAAACAGATGAAGCCAGGCAGGGATTGCAAGCAAGCAACCCACTTCCCTGCTGGCACTGCTCTGTAGATGACGCTCTGGCCTCTCACCCATCCCCATTGTCCGTGGGAGAACTGACCAGAGTTCATGAGCGCTGGGTGGGGTAAAAATCATGAATCTTGTGTGAGTGATCAGCCGTGTTTGTCCACGAACAGAAGAGGTAATGTTTCCAAGCGCTGGTCATGTTGCAGGAAGGAGGTTGGGTTAGGTGGGTCCTTGTGGTTATCGGCGTCACCCTGTCACTGTTCATCACTTAACACTAAAGCACATGAAAAATACTGCAGCGTGACAGGACTGTGACGACCATGCTTGGACTTCAGAGAGTGCGTTAATAAAACCAAAATGGATTTCCTGCTTGGAGTCTAGTGCAGGGCTTCAGGAGGAGGCCAGGAAGGTGATGTTCTGTGCTGGGAATTGAACCCGCCTCGCAGCTGCGTGGGCCAGGTGCTGTGCAAGGCAGTGCAGCTTTGCACCGGGAGGGAGCGACTTCTGCTCTCCTGTTCATGTGGCTTGACCTGATGGTGACCCTCTGATCTTCCTGCACAGCTCAGCCACTACAAAAGCAGTTGCATTTTTAGCAGAAGACATAGGTCTCTCCCAGTGTTAGGTCTAAGCTGCAGCAGCATTGCGACTGTGGAGTCTTGCTTTGTCTTCTGCTGCCTCACACTGATCTCTTGCATTTCAGATCACCTACGCTGCGGTGGACTGTGCCAAAGAACAGAATCATGACCTGTGCAAGCAGGAGGGAGTTGATGGCTACCCCACCTTCAACTATTACAACTATGGGAAATTTGTGGAAAAATATACTGGCGAAAGAGGGGTAAGTAAAAGCAAGAGTCATCACCTGATAAAGGGAGGAAGGTCTCCTCTGCCAGTACTGCCTTGCAAATGAGTTCTGCAGGGTACATTTTTATCATACTGAAAGGATGTTTAACTGCTTCTGTTACTAACTTACATGGATGAATCACTGCGTACCACGCCCCTGTACATCTCTGTATTACGAACATACTTGGTCTATTTTAGGAATGTGAGAAGAGGAAAAAGGAGTAGATTTGGTAATGCTTTGTTACATATTTTATTCTTTAAGCTGAAGTCTGCAAGTGAATTTGGACCGAGTGAAAGTGAAGGATTTATTGCATGGGCTGCTGCTAGGTGCAGAAATGCCAGAAAATACAGATCTTGCTCCTGTCAGTTCTGGATCTGGATCATGCATATACTGTAAACATACTTCAGGTCCACTAGGCTGCCAAATGGTGACAGACCATTCGTTTTATAGCAGGGACAAAGCTGTCCTTTGGAGACCAGAGGAAGCTAAATGTCTCATTCCCACTGAATCAGATTCACTTGTGGAACTCAGGATGGAAAGACCAATTGAGCCATCTAGCCCATAGGCTGAAGTTTCATTCTTTTGTCCTGCTGTGGCCAGCTAATTATGTGTTCTGAGTGCAACAGGCAGAAATGGCATAATGCCTTCTGTGGTTGCAAAATGCCTGAAAATAAGGGAGCAATCTGATTATTTGTATGTGTTCTTTGTCATAAGCTTCTGAAGGGAGGTTACTTCTCAGCAGTGATTGATTGCTGAGAGAAGCTGGGGTCTACAAGAAAAAAACTTGGGGTCTTCAACCTATCCAGTGATTTTGCTACAAGAGCTCTGCATGAAAGTCATTGCTGCTCTATTACAGCTCACCAAATTACAGAGAAGCATGAAGGGGGAAAAAAGCCAAATTCTGAGGTTATTTGTCAGTCAGGATCTTAGGGAAGTCTTCATGGAGCTTTGCCTCCAAGTTTTCTCCAGCATTAGGACCACAGTAATGACCATTTTATGGAGCTGATCCAGGCGTTGTTATGGATACTGCATTTAGTTCAGATTGTGGATCTTTCCTTAAAAGTAAAGTGCAGTAGCTGACAATTAAGTAAAATTTCAGCCACAATCTTCCTCGTATTTCTAACCCATACTTACAGAAATGATACATGAAAGGAGGGATCTGTGGTGGCTGATAAAAACAATTTAGCAAGACAGGAGTGCTCTGAGGCCACAACAGCTGGGAGATGATTATGCCCATGCTGGAAAGTGGACTGACTAATCCTCTGCATGCAGCCAACACTTTATTGGGTAAAATTAAATTACCCAAGAAGAACATCACAGTCTCTCTGGTGCTGACAGCTGTGTTCCCTTTCCACCTCTCCTCAGTCCCATGGTCTTCTGCTTCTGCGGTATCAAATTAGGTTTAGTTATCTCCTGTGGAGGTCACGCTGAAGGCAGTGCTTCTCACAGAGCCTTCCATGGAGTTTCCAGGTCTGTTCACACACGTTTCAGTGACAACACCTTTTGAACCACCTCGGCCATCCACCTTGTACCTTGCAGAAGAAGGCATTCAACGGCTTCAGAAAATCAGAAATTTTAAGTTGTTGAAATACAAAGGTTGGTGTCTAGGTATCCAGATTTGAAATTGTTTGACCGTAATTTTGACAGTAACTTGAAAAAATGCAATTCCCTTCGTCTGGATGTGTGGATCATTAGCAAAACTATTATGGGATGAGGAACAGGGGCAAATGTGTATAGAGACAACAAACAATCCAATAACAGCTTTCAAAATGCCACACATAGCATACAAATATGGCATGAGAGTGTCTTTGAGCGTTTTCAATAAAAAGGCATAGGTGGCAATTCTGGGGACAGATTTTACCTTGTCATGTGATTTTTAGGGCCTTTCTGTGCCCACATCTCTTCACAGTTTCTCGTGAAAAATGGTGAATTGTGGAATCTATGTTGGATATTTTTCCGCTTGCATTTCAGCAGAGGAGCACTGGACCAGAGTACTGCATGATGAGGCAGTGCAGATGCAATAACTGTTCCGTAGTTGATATTCTGCCAACTTCCATGCATAAGCTAGAAGTGTTCTTGATACATAGTTTTGGTTGTGGATTTGTTTAAAAACAAAAAACAAACAACAAAAAAAACCATATTTTTCTTTCTTCAAAAACAGGAGTCTGGATTCACCACTTTCATGCGAACCCTTAGAGAAAGAGACCACGAGAGAGTAGGAAAGAAAAAGGATGAATTGTAACGTCTGCCTCAAAAGAAGATTTCCGCTGCACTGTGAATGGTACCAGGTCTCTTGTTAATGCACCTGAGACTTCACATATTCTCAAGACAGAGACTTTTTTTATAAACAGCCATGGCCATTTTGTACAATTTTGAAATAAAGTGAAACTACATGATTTTTAAAAGGAAAAAGAATTAGACCGTTGCCATAATGTTTTAAGAAAACTTAGCATTTTCTCTCATGTTGTGAGACTATGCCCACTGACACTCCTATGCAATATTTTTGTAGTCTGTAGTGTGTCTGTAGGTGTTGTTTGATAGGGTGATTTTTTTTAAAGGTATTGCAGTACATTTAAAAAAAAAAAACAAGGGGGAGGTAGGGAGGGAACACTTTTTTTTTTTTTTTTTTAAACCAGTGACGGATAGTGGGACTTGTAAGACACAGATTATCCAAATGCAGTTTTACATTCTTGTGAAATAGTTGCATGTTCTTCAGTGAGATTTGGGGAAACAATATTAAGGTGCTCAGGGATAAATAAGGTATTTGAGTTAATGAAGACATTAACATTGACCAGTCCAGATCTGTTGATTTCATTTAAATCTCTTTATCAGGACTGTTTACATACCTTTGTAGAATGTGTTAATTAAACCAAGTATCAAAAACCTACACAGCATGGGTAAAATTAAACTAAGCCCTCTTTCTTGCATCAATATTGTCAAATGCCTCTGTAAGGTAGGAGTGATTACCTTTATAAGGGTATACAGTTACCCTTGTAGGGTATACAGCCTCCCTTAAAAATTATGATTGGGCCATATGAAATATTGTTGGTAAGTGTTATGTTTAACTGTTTTGATAAATGCATAATACTTCTGATAATGCAGTAATTATGTATATTGTTTACATTCCAAAAGTTTATCTGCTTTTGTATGTTGGAGATTTCCTTTTTGCTCTTTAAGGAATTGCATAAACAATCTCTTAGGCAAAATCATCACTGTAAAAACTACTAGCAGCAGCAGTTGATGTGTTACACCTGATGCTTTAAAAAAAAAAAAAAAATTGATCTGGAGGTACTTATGTCTTCACAGGAGGGGAGAGGAAGGGGCAGGAAGTTGTGATTCACTTCGAACTAAAAATAAATTTTAAAAAAGAGAATTACTTTTATTGTTAATCAGCCTTGTTCAGCTTCTTCTGTGCTGGGTTGTCCGAGTGAACACCTGCAGCTGGTTTAGGAGGGGACAAGGCACTGCAGGACGGATGCACACCTCATCTTTGCTGGGGACAGCCCGGTGCCTAGCTGTGTGGGGTGGCACTGCGGGGTGTCCGGCTGTGCGAGGATTGGCATCCATCTGCCTGGACACTCAGTGGGCGGACAGAACAGCTTTTTACCGTGAAGTACCATGCCTTGGCTCTGGCATCTTTCTTTTGCTCTTCAGTCTGACCGTCTCATTTTCTTTTGCTAGTTTGGATGCTTGGTGAAGGCCATGTTAATGGATAGTGCAGCGCTGTGCTGCTCAGGAGGTGGATGGCATCTCACCTCCATTCTGCATATAGTTTCCTCCTCTCTGTTGCCCAGTTAACAGCATTGTATGGTTGGCACTCATTAAGCTGCTGAAGCCATTAGTGAGTAATCTGGAATACTGGTAGCCTGATTGGCCTCATATGGTAGCCAGCTTGTTAACCATGACATAAATTTAAGCAGTGATGGAGCTGTGCCAAGTATTTCCTCTTATTAGGCACTTGATGAGTCTCTTCACTCAAAAAATCAGCTGCCTGTAACTACATAATATCCTAGTGTAAAAGTAGCTTAATTTATTAAGTCTCACTGTTTTTTTTTTTCCTTTTGTGTTAGCATAGTTGCTTCACATTGTGTTCAGTGCTTTTGGAGAAGGTCATGATGGTTCTGTCTTTCAAGCTATCCTCACATTCAGTAGCCTGTGTTCTGCTCTGCATTTAAGAAGTAATATATTAATGCTGTCTGATTCAAAACAGGAATTCCTTTGCTTACCAGCAGACTATCAAGTATGATAGTCCAGAATTTACTGCAGTTTTTTTGATCTCAGAGTCCAAGCAGCTGGCACTAAGGAAGGCAAATAGCCTCCAGAAATGGGCTGTAGGCTGTGCCTATGTTTGTGCTAATTGCTGAGAAACGCAGACTTCTTTTAAAGAAAAAAAAAAAAATCATAGCTTGCCAATGGTGACATCACTTGTCAGGATCATTCTGAATTACAGGCTTTAGTAAATGTTTAGGATAGGACAATTGCACACTGTGCTTCAGACCAGTAATTCCTTACAGCTGGTTACACCATAATAAAATTAAAATTAAGGATTCTCGTTTTTCCCTTCAGTCTTTTGTCAGTTACTTCTCGGACTCAGGCTTTCATTTTTTTTCTTGGCAAATCATGTGTTAATGCACAAATAAAAAATATTTGAGAATAATTTACCTTCTGTTACAGGGTCATGACTCATCTGGTTTATAGTCTGAATTTCTTTTTGAAAAATTGAGTTTTGAACACCATAAACAATTACATCAAATGGCTGACAGGAGTCTTAGTTACTGTGAACTAGAGTATGCCATGAGCTAGGAGCTTTACTTCCAAGGCTGTTTAATTAGTAGGCCAGGTTTGGATCTCAGTTACACTGTTGTAATTCTGTTGCCTCCAGTAAAGCAAAGGTTAGCATTTGTATTTGGTAGTGAAGTCAGTTTGTTTATATTTGTATTGGTCAAATTAAGTTGAAATTGAATTTTTTCTTTTTTCTATGGACTGTGAATGAGAAGTATCTTACGTAGAAGAACTCTTATTTTGTGTGAAATGGCCAACCGTTCAAATACACATTCAGACTTTCCAGCCAGTTGTGGTAGATGCATAGCTTAGCCATTCATAACCACATGGGAATTTCTGCCGTGGTTAAAAATGAGTAATCTGATCTTTTAAATCATGAATCATTTATCAGCAAGAAACTGAATTGCTGATAACAAATGGGTTGCAGTGAATCAGAGGTTCTGCTCTTGCAATTATGGGTTCAGTCTTTCAGGCCTTTTAAGGGGTGTTTGACCTGTGCTATGCAGTTTAACCCTAAACATTAAATCTTGTTGAGGAAGGGTGGAACCTCTACACTAGCAGAGAGGTCGAGCAAGGATTGTACATTGCTTTGTTCCTCAGCATTGGTTTAAACGAGACATAAACAGCCCAATGGTCTGTGCTTGACCTGCTTTGTAGTCGGACCAAGATACTAAGGGTAGCAGGACCAAATTTTTGTGCAGACTACTACCAGCTGCATAAGGAAGCGCTTTTTCTGTCCAGTGAAAGAGCCTGAGATGTTGGATTTGTTTCATCCAACATGGGAGGGGAAAGGGAGTCTGGACAACATTCTGGGAGTGTGAATACACTGGCATATGCCAGACCCAGGTTAGCGTCCCACGTCTGAGCACAGGACTGTATCCTAGCCCACTGCAACCCAAGCAGATGCTCTGGTCTCCGCTGTAAAGCAGTTATCCATCTAACCCTGACCCAATAAGCATGTTATTATTTGTTCAAACTAGAGCAACTCCTACAGGAGAGACTAGAAGAGACTTGCTTTTTCTTGATTCAGATTAGAAAGTAACCTAGCAAATCTCCATTTCCTCTTTCTTCCTCCTGAAAAATTGCATTCTGGATCTGATAGCCCCATTGACCTCCCCAAACCCTCCCAACTAGCATAAAACAGCCTTGGGAATTTGTCTAAACTCCCACTCAGTCCAAATTAGCATCCCAAATTTTGCTGACTTAAATTTCTCTCAATAGCCATCCACTAATTTAATAATTTGATATTAATGATCAAAAAAAGATTAGAGGGGCAAGGTTTATGTTCTTACAGCATTTAATTTGGCAGTAATAAAGGAGATGCAATTCCTGTTATGAGTAAGCTCTAAGAGAATGCTTCAGTCTCCCTTCAGATGGGATTGCTTCACGGATGGTTCTACTTTTGAAGGCTTACTGATTTTCAAAATTAATTCAAGACCTGGTGACTCAGTCTACAGGTGTCTTCATAGTCTATTTTCCTTTTAACAAATGAAAAGCAAAATTGCTCTCCATATTCTTGATAGTGTTATATTAAGAGAAAGAAATGTTGCTTTTATGGATTTCCTAGAATAGTACTAAACCCCTGCCAACTGCATTTTACAAACTATGAAACAAGCCATTCACTCAGAACGATGCTCAGCAGAGCAGGGACTGTTGTCCATGTGCACCTCATTTTAATTTAATAGGCTTACTTCAGTGTGATTGGGTCTGTAATGTTACATTGGGATTTGCAGGAGTAAATTCTGGAAACTGAGAGGGGGAAAAATAAGCTTTTATCAGCAGGTGCTGAGCACTGGGGCCAAATGCTGGCATTTCCTTTGCCTTTGGCAGCCCAGCGTCAGTGATGCTTCACAGCTCCACTGGAACCGGGCAGAAGCAGCGCTGAGCCTCGGGTGTACAGCCCTTTGGCTAATCCAGTTGTGTACATAACTGATTGGAAACCGAAATTCCTCCTGTTATTTTCTTTGGCTTTGTCATGAGAAGATGCTATGCCTTCTCTGTGCATCCTGCTTTTATTTACTGGTTGAGAAAGGAGTGTACCTGGGTGTTTCTACAAAGGAAATGACTCCAAGTACTGTTTTATCTGCTGGCAACCACGACTCCTGGAATGCCTGCCCCACCAGCGCTCCTGAAATGCTCCCTGCGGAGCATCCCTGGCTGGCCCAGCTTTTGCTGAGGCTTTGGCAGGCACTGCCTGTGGANAAAAAAAAAAAAAATGTCAGTATCTAAGGCAGCAATTTCCAGGCTCTAGCTTCTGAGGAGTAAAGTTGAACTGTAAACTCTGTGCACTCATCAGCCTGCTGTAGCTGTTTTTGAGATCAGTGGGGGGGAAAAAAGGGTGTCAGCCCAAATTTAGGGAATATTTGTTCTAATGCTAGCTCATAATTAAAGCTAGGAGGATGTCCAGGTGTTTCCACCCAGCTGCAGGAATTGGTCCTTGGTTTGTAAGGTTCCTGCCCTGGAACTCCTCTGTCCTTCTGCCCTGAGTACTTGCCACTCTTGCAGCAGGGGGACGGTGCTCCTTAAGGAACAGTTTTTGTGTGTCTGCTTGGAAAGCATCATAGTGCTAATTATTCTCATTAGATTTCGGCCACTAATAATTTATCCTTCCTACTGCTCTTGAATCACTCAGTAATGAGTACCAGTTAGTCAGATGTTGCAGATGCCGCTACCTCCCCGTCTACAACACAATTCCCTTCAAGCATTCATCATAGGAAAAAAGCTTCTACGTGAACAAAATCTTTTCAAATTAGTCTCTGGTGCCCCAGTTAAGTGGGTGTCTACATCGCAGGCATGCAGAAGAGCCTTCTTCATTAATATGTGCAATTCTGCGTGAGCTGATTAGCTCTTGCAGCTCATTTGGTACCAAATGTGTAAATCCGTCACACTCTAAATGCCAAATACGCGCACAGCTAAATGATGGAGAAGTATGAAACACAGCAGGAGTTGGAGACTTCACTTGTAAAAAGAGAACCTTATCCTGTGCGTTAAATTGGAGCTCTGGACCTATCTAGAGCATTTATCACTCCTCTGCTTTGTCATTTTTCTGCTTGCAAAATTAATAATTCTTCCCACTGTGTTGATGGTCCTTCGGTATGTGTGGGTGTTTAATTTTGTGCCGAACATTTGTAACAGACACCTGATATCTGGTCTCAGTTCCCATAAAACAATAGCCGTAACAGTGCTGTCTTCCTTGCACAGCACATGAAACCAAATTAATCAGTTGCTAACTATGTATTATTAATAACCCAGTTACCATCACTTTTCTTGTCCTTTTTTTGATTGTAACAAACTTGGGAAGAGAAAGAGGAGAAAAAGCCTGGAATGACTTTTTTTCAAATGTATTTTCAGCCAGAGCAGCATTACACAATGAAATTAATGCAGTAGTGTACCTGCCCACGCCTAGGAGGCACTAAAAAATTGTCACCTGCACAAGGGGAGGCTGGTTTACTGCTGCAGTGCCCTCAGTCAGTTACTGTGGGAGGAAACAAGCAAATTGGCCTGAAGAGCTTCTAATTTGTGCACGTTTTTACTTCTCCTGGTGCCAAGTACCTGCAGAGCCTGGAGGCCCAGGTCTGCCAGCGCAGGGCAGCAAGGCGCGATCCCGTCGAGTTCCTTGCTTGGCGTGCAGGGGAATCACAGCACGGCCCCAGCTGGATCTCCGCCGAGAGCGATGTTTTGGCGATCTTCTGGCTGCACAGGCGATGGGGACAGAGCTTCCCGCGTCCCCCAGGCAGGGGTTCTGTAGGTGAGAGTGCTGAGAGCAGTGGGATGGTTTGGGGCTTCTAGGGGGTCTCTGTTAGTGTGGTGGGGGTCTCCTGATGGGTGGGAGGGCAGGACGGGGGAATGGGGTAAAATAAAGCAAAATCTCAGAACTTTTGCTGGGTAAAATACTCAGTGACTGGCTAGCAATAACCCTCCCTCCCAGCTGTGCAAGGTCGAGTGCTTTTTCTCCTTGTGCCACATTTCTGTCATGTCAGAAATCACAACTGCCGGCGTTCTTCTCTCTTCTCTTTCCAACAACTCTGCTGTGGGAAGCCAGCTTTCTCCGAGGTGGGCATGAACTACTGCATATGGGATAACATTTCCTAGGAAAACGTGCATTATAATAATAAACGATACCCTCCTATAGCCTCCAGGTTGCTGGTGGGGGGAAGTTTACTCATGTACCCCGCTCTCTGAGCATGGAACAGGACGATCAGGTCCAACATTTCCTATTGCTCCCCCAGAACTTACCAAGACCTCTCTAACAGCCTGGGGCTTGCTTACGAGAGTGAGAGCAAGGGCAGCTGTGCTTGGGATGGCCTGCAGAGGGGATGTGGTCCTCCCCAGTGACCATATGGAGAAGACAGTACGGGCTGAGGCCTTTTTTTCCTCTCTAGAGTGGAGCAAGCTGCCTTCGAGGAAGGATCTTCCCTGATGCAGGGGGAGGAGAACTGGGCCATGGGAGAGCTGCTGCAGAAACACAGAGCCTCTGCATGATGCTGCCCAGCTCCCAGCAGGTCCCTTAGGACTTGGGGGTCCATCACCGCTGCCACCTGCAGGAGATAGTAAAAGGATAGCTGCAGGACTCCTTCCGTTCATCAACTCCACCTCTCTGCCAAAGCCTTCCTTAGGTGAGAGAGCAGAACAAAAAGAGGGACTGCAGGAGTAGAGTTCACTGTGTAATAGTCGTGTCTCTCCAGTGAGGTACCATAGTATTAAGTGCATTAGGTTTATTTTGGATAGATGTATAATCTTAATTGTTATGTATTGTTTGCATTGTAGTCCCAAGATCTAGGTCCTCATTATGCTAGATGCTGTACAAATATATAAGAGACTGTCATGCATGGGAAGGCTTTTATTATGTAAATAGTCAGGTTGGGAAAAAAGAAGTGGTGTTATCTCTGTTTTACAGATGAGGCAGTGAGAGGAAAAAAAAGAAAAAGCATTTTGCCCAAGGACACACAGAGTCTGTGGGTCAGCACTGGACTTGAAATTCAAGTCTCGATTTAGTTTCTTACCAGCTCTTCTTTCAATTTGTGTACTGCACACAACATAATTAAAAATAAAAATGAAGCACAAAGACAACAATACCATGTGTAATTTAACTCTATCTGGAACAATCATCCAGTACCTCTGGGCCAAATGCTCCCTCGCTCTTCTCTGTTTCTCCAAAACTTGTATTTCTTTCATGCCTTATACCTGTCATCACCTTACAAGTCACGTTACTTACTGCACACTCTGTCCTCTGATTTTCTGCAACATGCATCATTTTTAAGTTGGACTACAAACCTGCAAGGGAAAAGGCTCTGTTTCATATATGGGGCCATGTCCCATCGGAGCAGCCTGCTGAATTTATGTTCTGATCCTTTTTAAAATTGTTACTAGCAATATTGAGAATAATAAAGTAAAAAGGATGCATACGCATTTCTGCCAGTGAATACAGCAAGACATCTAGTATGCTTATACTCACTGCTCAACACTACCTGCTAGTCAAAAATACATATTGATGTAAATAACTAATCTATATCAAAGACAAATACAACGTGGATTTCATTCAAAAGGCACAATGTATTGTGCTTTGTGTACATCAATGTTTTATGCCAGGCTTTAGGAAAAAATGTGGAAGGAGAGAAATGTGGAAGTCATGACAGTCAATGGAAAACAGAATAAAATGGAACTGGCATTTACTAAGGCTAGATAATACCAGACTAACTCAATAGCTGTTTTTAATACAGTAATTAATTAGCTAGACAAAGAAGGAAAATCTGGGTGTCTGGACTTCAGTAAAGTAGCCAATTAGGAGCCGCGTGTAAAATTTTACCTCCTACATGGAGAAGTCTGAGATTTATAGAGCACCTGAAAGGCAGGCAGGGTGCTAGAAGAAGAGAAGCTGAGCTGAATTGAAAGGGAATTATCTGGAGTTCCTAGGATTATTATTATTTAATATTTCTCTAATGACCTATGTGGAAAACAGAGGTGTCTGATAATTAAAATGTACTGAAGTCACACGTTAGGAGGTCTCATCGGTGCAGGGAAAGTTCAGAACGCCATACAGCAAGAACCGAATGTCCCTGGCAAGTGAGGTGACGCAAGCGGTCAGAGGTGACAGCAGAAAAACTCCCGCAGGAAACCAGCAACAATGCAGAAAGATTTCTCTTTGCCCCAGCATGGTGTGGGGATGGAAAAGGCAACTGAAATTCTAAAATGCAGTAGGAGAGGCGTTTCCAGCACAAAAAGGGATGTATGAATGCCCTGTGTAGGACCACAGCAAGACTTTGGAACAATATGTGACCATGATCACTCACATTAAAGAAAGTTGGATTCGTACTGAAACTGGTACAGAAAAGAGCTGCTGAGATGATAGGGGACTGGAGAACCTCTTAGGAAAGGAAAGTCTGTGTACTCTGCTCGTTTAGCCTGGCAGCTGGAGGCTGAGATGAGGTTTGATTGCTCTTTGTAAATACACCTGGTAAGGGAAATACTAAAACTAGGGGGCAACCTTGACATAAGAACAAGCGGGTATAAATTACCATGAATAACTTGGGCTGTGAATTCAGTGTTCTTTATTCACCTGCCTCATGAGGGTGTAAAAATTTGTGGTGTTTTCACCCTGATGGACAGCTGAACTCCACCACAACCGCTCTCTCACCCACCCTTCCCAAAGGAAGAGGGGGAGAAAATACAATGGAAAGAGCTCAAGGGTTGAGATAAGGACAAGGAGCTCGCTCACCAATTAGCATCATGACCGAAACAGACTCAGTGTAGGGAGATTAATGTAATTTATTGCCTATTACTAACAGGCTAGAGCAGTGAGAAACTACAAGCAAACTAAAATACCTTCCCCCACCCACCCTCTTCTCCCCCCGAGCAGCACAGGGGAAGAGGAGTGGGGGCTGCGGTCAGTCCCTAACACTGTGTCTCCGCCGCTCCTTCACGGTCACTCTCTGTCCCTGCTCCACGTGGGGTCCCTCCCACGGGATGCCGTCCTTCCCGAGCTGGGCCTGCGTGGGCTTCCCACAGGCTGCAGCTCTTCCAGAACTGCTCCCATATGGGTCCGTACCACGGGGCCCATCCCTCAGGACCAAACTGCTCCAACATGGCTCCCCCACGGGCGGCAGCTCCCGCCAGGCCTCCTGCTCCTGCGTGGGCTCCTCTCCACGGGCTGCAGCTCCGGCCCGGGGCCTGCTCCTGCGGGGGCTCCCATGGGCCGCAGCCTCCTTCAGGCCACATCCACCTGCTCCATGGGGGCTCCTCCATGGCTGCAGCGTGGAGATCTGCTCCGTGGGGTCCCCATGGGCTGCAGGGGGACGGCCTGCTCCACCATGGGCCTCTCCATGGGCTGCAGGGGAACTTGTGCTGCGGCGCCTGGAGCCCCTCCTGCCCTCCTTCTGCACTGACCTGGGTGCCTGCAGGGCTGCTTCTCACCCCTCTCTCCCAGCTGCTGTGGCGCAGCAGTTTGTTCCCTTCCTTAACTCTGCTCTCCCAGAGGCCCAACCAGCGTCGCTCCCTGGCTCGGCTCTGGCCAGCAGCGGGTCCCTTTTGGAGCCGGCTGGGGCTGGCTCTGATCTGACATGGGGCAGCTGCTGGGCTCTGCTCACAGAGGCCTCCCCTGCAGCCCCCTGCTACCAAACCCTTGCCACATAAACCCAATACAAAATTATAGGACACAAACATAGTTTTAGCATGAAGCTCACAAAATGGATTAAATGGATTATTTGATCCAGTTGCCTGTAGTAACTGGGGACTGGATTTGATAACCCAGAAGGTCCTGCTGGGCCTATGCCTTAGCATATTCCTGTCTTAGTGAGTTTCTATTACAATGAGCTACCACCTCTATCTTATAATCGTATTAGATATTACAGTACCTAATAATCCCTTCAGTCCTAAGAAACCTTTATATCCTTCTGAATTAAATTTCAAATAGAACATCCTAACTGTGGATCACAAAGCCATATGTGTTTATTTCCTACTTGAGTACGTTTGTTGTGGCAATTATCATACAGACAAATTTCTTTAGGGACCAAGAGTTCCTTGAATATAAACCAGAGTGTTTATGGCACAACTTTACTAGCAAATAATAATATTCTTATTTATTATAATTATTTAAATGGCTCCTAATGAAATTTTTGGCCTCATGTAGTGATCAGCTTGGAATGACTTTCCCTCATATGAAAATATTTAAATGCAAACAAAGTCTGCAATGTGTTCAGTTACAGTTACGTAGGGAACTAAAGGGATTATGTGTACTAGGAGTATATGCATGTGGCTTTCCAGATCAGCTTCTTCTACCAGACAGGGAATAAAGCAAGCAGAAAAGCCCCAAAGAGAGATCATTACTGTAGGAATGGCTTGGGACATGATCATCAGAAAAGCTCACTTGTGTTATTTCCATAAGCCCCAAATGCTGATGGCCCTGTAAATAAAAATGCATTAACAACATGCTGCTTTTCAAACTAATTGAGATGCAGCATGAAGATTACTTTTCAGAAATATGATGTTCTTTATGTGGGAGATCGTGCTGGGGCCTACTGCAACAAGAGCCATTGGGATAATGCTATTTTGTTCTATCATCTGCATTTATTACCTTTGAGATACTTTATGTGACATTACGAGGTAGCTTCAGACTTGTAAAGCCCTTGAGAATTAAATACTATTGTTGCATGAAAGAAACTCTTATGCCCAGCACAGGCCCTTAAATCTGAATCAGTGGAGAAGCATTTAAAACAGAAGCAAGGAAATAAACTGGATATTCTGCTGATGGTTTTCATGACCTTGTTCACAGTCATTCCAACTAATAAAATCTTAGCTTGTGATTATCTTGTCTAAAACCTTTCAAATCTGATGCATTTTTTTTAAAGTGCAGAGCTGTTAGAATATCATGAATTCTTAGCCCATGTCATGATGTCAGGAGCCTGATTCAGAGTTTTAAGCACTCGTGATGAAGTTGGGCTGCACTGAACATAAACTAACAGACACTGATTCAATATATCTGTGTTTTCATGGGAATTGGTATTACTGTAAAAGAAACAGGAAGCACACTATTGGGTTATGAGTCTGGTTTCCAGCTAAATCCCCAGCTGCAAGCACCAAACTTTAAGAAAGATATAGAAAAAGTTGACAAAGTCCAGAGAAAGGAGCAACAGAATTATAAGGACATTTGGTAAACAGAAGTTTTAGAAAAAGATGAAAGCCTTTGGATTTGACTAGTCTAAATCAGAGAAGGCTAAGGAACATGGTAGCACTTTTCCCCATAAAATGGGTTACAAAGTAGATCAGAGATTTGGTACATTCCACACCCACTGGGTTTTTAGTAGTATAATTTGCTACAAAGAAAGCCGAGGTAGAATTTTCTGAATGACCTTTTAGGGTCCTTTGGTCTCTGTGCCTCTCCTGTGCTTCCATCACCAGAGCACAAACACTGCCATCTCCTCAGGCTGGGTTTTTTCCCCCTGGGAAACCAGATTCAGAAACCGTGCTTAAATACTGCATATAGAGCCCAAAGGTTTATCATCCCTACCTCTAGTCATCCAAAACCCAGGCATGTCACTGAGGCTGCTCCTGTTGGCTCCTCCTGCGGTGACTGAGGAGCAAGAGCAACAAACAGATTCAGAGTGGGCAATTTCAGCGAGAAAAATCCCATCCTAACTTGTCTGTTTGCTGTTGTTTTTTTCTCCAGCTGGCTGATGACACATTAAGCAATCACATGGCTTCGCTATTTTGCTACATCCATGAACACGCTCCTCACTGCCATCTCCGAGGGTTTTGACACCACGGGGACGTACCTGGTACCAGTCCTTTTCAACCTCTGGTGCTGTCCATACCCACTCGTGTGCTCCTCTTAATTGCTTTATCTCTCCTCCTTTCTGAACACCTACGTTCCTTCACTTGACTTGCCTTTGCACTGACTGGATTTACTTCTTACAAATCTCACTTTTATCTCCCGCTTCAGCTTTCTCTAATTTATTCCCTGGATGGTATCCCTCTAACAATGTTTTACTGCTTCATTGTCTTAGGGGAACCAATGGGACAAGAACAAAAGATATTTAAAATGTATCTGGCTTGTTAGCCATGCAAATTCTTGAAGAACAGGTATGATTTAAGTTAATCGTGAGAGCTGGGAGCGCTGGAGCTGTAACTTCACTTCTGACTCTGCCACTGCCTCCCTCAGTGACCTTGTGCAATTTGTTTAACCTCCTGGGGCCAAGTTCATCTGAAAATAAAGAACATTATCTTTTTT